>VXAV01008430.1:241060-263115 GCA_013399715.1 Alectura lathami | reverse complement strand
AAGAAAAAAATTAAGTGATATAGAAGCTGCCCTGCTGTCTTCTGCTTTAGAATGTGTGGTATGTATCTAACATAGTGGTGCATGTATTTTGGTAGACTTCACGAAAAGTAAAATATCCCCATATTCACCCATTTTTTCCACCAACGTTTTCTTGAGTATATATGTACTATCTTTTATGATAAAAGGAAATCAAACCATATTTGAAATCATAATTGCTCTAAGTACGCTCCAGAACACCATTTCAGAATGAAACATTTACGTTTTTAAATTGGAGTTAAGTTTCTTCTTGGGTTTTATTTTAGAGTAGTGAACAGCTTGAAGTTTAAACAAAATATTTCTCTTGAATGGGAATGTTGTTCTTCTTTTGATCCAAAGTAGTTTGTCATTTGGGGGTCAGAAGGGAAAAACAAGTGATTTGAGAACTGACAGAAAGAAAATTGGAAGTGATAAGAATTTAAAAGAGCACTCATTTTACTTTAACTGAAAAGGTAACCTGGAACTGACAACTCTTTAATCACAAACTTCTCTGTGTGGCACCGCATGGATGAAAGGTAGCTATTAAAAGCAAGAATTTAGTATTCATCCTCAGATAGGCCACATCAAGGTTTGGGCATGAGAAAAGGCGGGGCAGGCATACCTACCATCCTTCCCACATTTTGCCTTACCTCTTCTCTTCCTTCCTTCCAGCATTTACAGCCTAGATCTACAACGCTACTGTCTTCCTTGTACCAAACCCGCTGTCATTCCAATCAGAAGAAAATTGCCACTGACTGTAATCACAGTGGTATCAGACCAGCAGCCTTTTAAAAGGAAAATCCCTGCTGTTCCCACCTCTCTTATCTATAGCACCAGAAATACTCTTTTTTTTTTCTTCGTTGACTGCAAGGCAGGAATCCTTCCTAATATCTATTCAGAAGAACACACTGGGAGAACTGCTGACATAGTTGGGTCAAAATTAAGCTCTTAAAATTACATTTGAAAAATTGACTTTTGAATTCTGATAGGTAATCAACTGTTACTTTTTCAGTTCCTCTCACTCCCTTTCCCTCAGACACTTAATGAAACAACTTTTGTATCAAACAGATGCTTTGGAATCAAAAGCAAAACTGATCTGTGCATATGTTATCTATAAGTTGATACCTTTTAATAGCTAACTTAATTTGTACTGGCAGTTAATCTGTAAAATTCATAATCCTTAGTACTTATTTATAGAACATCTCATTTTAATATTGTTATTTTGTCTTACTGCAAGAGAAGGAAATAGTTCCTAGTTCGTTTAATGCAATGTAAGAAAGCAGTCTTGAATTTGTCAAAATGAGAAAAAGACACATGGGTCTTTGAAATGATATTTATAGCAATGTCTTCCATTGTACTGGTGAAGGAGTCAGAATTTGAGCCTCTGCAGTTCATACATGTTAGAGTTGCTCTTCCTTTTGTTTCATTTCTGTTTGCTGATTCAGAAGCTAGAAAGCAGTAACTGCAATACATACTGGCATGTATAAATGTAGTAGCTGGCAGGAGAAGGAAAGAAATATTTCTCTAAATATGTGTGATGATGTCAGAAGGTGGTTTAAAAATAGTCTTGGAGTGCAAATCAGGTATATTCATAGGTATATTTATGATAGCATTCATTTTAACTAATTGTTTCTACTTTAAAGACCAGGAGAAAGGCATCTAAGTGGTACTGTGATCAAGAGCTGCTGGGAGCCCTGCTCCAACTGGGAGGGCAGTGGGCTCTCTAGCGCAGTTGTTTCTTAACAGGATGAAGAGTAGCCTCAGGCTTCCTGTAGGTTGTGCTATGACACAGGTATTGGTGCCTCTTTCCTAGTCTCCAAAGGTTATTACAGCAGCACCTCCCAGCCTTCATACCAACACTGAGCAAAGGAACCAACCCTTCTGTAAGCGGCATCTCAGGGGGCTGTAGGCAGGTCAGCCCCATCCGTAAGTACAGGGATGTCATCCCTGTCTTATGAGGGCAATGTGAGGATACGCATATTGAGCCTTGCAAGTCTCCGTGACTTAAATAAGGAAGCCATAGAAATAGCACTGGCAGATCAGGAGGTATCCCACTCTTTCTTCTTTTTAACATACGGAACCTACATAATTCATAGACGGTGCACTTGCATTTAGTGATATTAGTGAAGTTTTTAGATAACAATTTCAAGCAGCAGTGAGGGCTGTCTGTAAGTTAAGAAGATCTCCCTTTTAAAGTTTTCCCATCAGATACCAATAACAGATTTTTTTTTTAAATTAATTGTATGGACCAAAATAAAAACTGTGAGTCATTAAGTGATGAGAATAGCTTGTGTGTCTAGGCTGGAAAGGAAAGAGAATAAATTATAACTGCATGAACCAGATTTTACTTAGGACCAAAACTTGCAGCTATTAATGAAATACTGTTTTCTTGTCTTGCAGCTTGCAGGCCTGGATTCTATAAAGCATTTGCTGGAAATGTAAAGTGCTCCAAGTGCCCTCCACACAGTTTGACGTATGTTGAAGCAACTTCTGTCTGTCAGTGTGAGAAAGGTTACTTCAGAGCTGAGAAAGATCCACCAACTATGGCATGTACCCGTAAGTCTGATCAGTACCAGTGTCTGCACTTCTCCTGTGTGCCTCATTTATTCATTTTTGTATGTAAAAAATGACATGGGATTGTACATTTTGTGATGAATACTGCTAAAAATTATCAAAAGAGATTTTCTTAATCGATTTTCAAGCAGCAGATTTCTGTTTAGTCCTGGTATCCCTAAAAATACTGCCATGTTTCTTGCTTTAATGCTTTATGAACCTGTAGTTCTGAGAGGTAATATAAGGTATGTAATTATTGTCATATACATAGCAATGTTGAATTGTAATTATCAGTATATTTTGAAGACATTAAAATATGCTTGTGCAAAACCTTTCAAAAAATTGAGAAGGCTTACAAAGAAGAAAAACTCACATGACATACTCTCCTGTCTCCTCAAATGAAAACTAAAAACAAAGTACTGTTGCATTAACTAGCAATACATAGTTAAATTTTTGGTATACCTAATCATGTAAAGGTAACTGAGCTGACAGTAGCAGAAGTGAACTATTTCCCATGCTCATGCTAGTCTGTCCATAGGGCACTGTACTGGGTACATTGGGTATATATCAAGTACTTTGGAGCTGATTCATTAAGTTTTAGGCATTCTGTATTCCTGAAGTCCTTACATAGACCAAGCCATTGTCCGTTCACTGAATGGGAGTGATATTTACCAAACACAACATTACACAGATCCAAGGCACTTATCAGAAAGTTATCTAATCTAACCATAGGGCATTCAGAGGCAAAGGGTAAGTCCCAGCCTCAAGCTACTTAAGGGACATAAGGTTCAGAGAAGGACCTCAACCCAACAAACACAATCTCTAGCTCTGGAGCAAGGCACATATGCCTGTCATTCTGCACAGAGTATGTGAGGGGAAAAAAAAAAAAAAAAAAAGAGTTTGTTCTAGACTTCCCACAGGAAAATGGTGATTACAAATAATTCAACTCAAATGAGCGCTCTGAGCACAGGCCATGAAAACGTACCCACAGATCTAACACACAGCCCAGGCACTCTTGACAGTTGCATGCTTATAACAGTGGTTTAAGTCATGCATTATGCAGATGTGGTTCCATATTATTTATGTCATTGATTTTTCATTTCCAACAGACAGTTCTCTGAAAAATTACTCATACATGGCATTATGTTTCCCTAATTATCTTTCAGGGCACAGTTTTAAGCCCAACTACACATTAGTACTGGTAAGGTAGGGAGAAGCATGAGAGCCTTGTGGCACCAGGTACCTGGTCCTGCTCCCTCTTCCCCAACAAAACCAAGATGCTGAGAGCTGCTCTGGCTTGAAAACTCTCAGGAAAGACTTGCTGCCAGACTGCTCTCTTTCTCCAAGGATGTCAGCCAAAGCATCTGAATAAATCGAGGCAGTGAAGAAATCAACCACAACAGAGGTACCACTGTTCCATTTCATTTCCCATTTTAGGAAAGCCAACTCACAGCTTTTCAGACAGTTGGTCAACAATACCCCCTGGGAAACTGCCCTCAAGGACGAGGGAGCAGAGCAGAGCTGGCAGATCTTTAAGGAAGCTTTCCTTAGTGCACAAGAGCTCTCCACCCCTAGGTGTAGGAAATCAGGAAAGAAAGACAGGAGACTGGCATGACTGCACCGCAACCTGCTGGATCAAACTGGAAGCAAGAAGAAAATGCACAGGCAGTGGAAGTAGGGACAGGTGTCCTGGGAGGACTGTAGGGATGCTGCTAGGCTGTGTGTGTTGGGAAGTGGTCAAGAAGGCCAAGGCCCAACTGGAACTGGACTTGGCAAGAGGTGCAAAGAAGAGCAAGAAAGGCTTCTGCAGGTATACCAACTGGAAAAGAAAAGTCCAAGAAGGCATTTCTCCCCCTCTTAGTGAGCCATACAGGCAGGCTGCTAACAGCAGATAAGGAGAAGACTGAGGTGTTCAAAAACATTTCTGCCTCAGTCTTCAATAACAACTGTTCTTCGTGCATTCCTTGAGTGGATGGGTCAGAAGGTCCTTCATAACATCCTTCTCTCTAAAACCGGAAAGATATGGGTTTGATGGGTGGACTCTTTGATGGATGAGTACCTGGTTGGAAGATCACATCCAGAGAGTGGTGGTCAATGGCTCAGTGTCTGGATGGAGATCAGTGATGAGTGGTGTCCCTCAGGGGTCCGTGCTGGGACTGACACTCTTCATCAATGACATCAACAGTGGGATCGAGTGCACCCTCAGCAAGTAGGTGAGTGACACCAAGCTGTGTGGTGCGGTCGACACACCTGAGGGATGGGATGTCATCCACAGAGACCTAGATAGGTGCAAGCTGTGAGCCCAGGAGAACCTCATGGGATTCAACAAAGCCAAGTGCACCTGGGTGGTGGCAACCTCCGCTATCAATACAAGCTGGGGGTTGAAAGGATTGAGCAGAGCCCTGCTGAGAATGACTTGGAGGTACTAGTGGATGACAGGCTAGACATGAGCCAGCAGTGTGCCCTCGCAACCCAGAAATCGAAGCGTATCCTGGGCTGCATACAAAGAAGCGTGGCCAGCAGGGCAAGGGCAAGGTCCTCCCTTGCTCTAGACCCCACCTGGAGTGCTGCATCCAGAGCTGGAGTCCTCAGCACAGGAGGGACATGGACCTGTTGGAGTGCGTCCAGAGGAGGGCCACAAAAATTGATCTAAGGGATAGAACAGCTCCCCTGTGAGGACAGGCTGAGAGAGCTGGGGCTGTTCAGCCTGGAGAAGAGAAGGCTCTGGGGAAACCTGATATTGAAAAATATCTAAAGGGGGGCTACAAGAAAGAAGGGGACAGACTCTTCAGCAGGGTCTGTTGTGATAGGACATGGGGAAATAGTTTCAGACTAAAACAGGGAAGATAAGGAAAATGTTTTTTACAATAAGGGAGGTGAAGCACTGGCACAAGTTGCCCAGAGAGGTGGTGGATGCCCCATCCCTGGAGACCTTAAAGGTCAGGCTGGACAGGGCTCTGAGCAACCTGATCCAGATGTAGGTGTCCCTGTGCACTGCAAGGGAGTGGGACTGGTAGGCCTTTAAAAGTCCCTTCCAACTCAAACAATTCTTTGATTCTATTATCTCACCTCAGCTTTGGAAAAAAAGAACAAATAAGGGAGACAGTGAACCACATTCTAGCTTCTGCCTTGTTCTTACTTCAGTGCTGTCATGCGTTACCTCTTATTCAGTCTAGATTGCAAGGTGTCAGTACTTCATTGACTATAACAGCAGATATATTCATCTTATACCTACAGTGATGATTATTTCACTAATTGTCAGCTCTGCAAAGATGTTAAGATTCTGACAGGCAGACTGTGCTCTTATCTTCTTGCACATCATCAGTAATGAAGAGTCTGCAGGCCAAATTATTCCCTAAGTGGAATCTTTAGCCCCACTGCTTTCAAATTATGCTCTCAGTTACTAAAATTATATTTCTGTCATAAATACAACCTCACTGCCTTTGGAGGGTCTGTGCAGATGTGGCTAATTTAAATTTAATAAACAAAGATACTGGTGATGTATGAGACAGGGTAGAATTTAGCTTGTTTCTTCCAAACTGTTGTACTTTATTAAGAGGAGATGAAAAGTTAGGCAAATATAAGTCAATTCAACTACATAAAGATAAAAGGTTGTACAGTAAGAATATACTTTTTCTACATAACTAGTTTGGGGGCATATCTGCATTTTTTATGTCAACTTGCAAATTTGTGTCCTGACGTGAGGTGAGATGAGAGAACGGAAATTTTTCTTGTGACTTGTTAAACAAGAGTTGTTCTTGAATCAAACACAGAATTAATAGTGGATTCTCTTTACAAACCTCTTCATGTTCAAATACTTTGAACCAACTACATTCATCCCTATTTTATTTAATTCCCTACATCCTGCAAAGCAATATGCCTAAAATAGGTAGATCATAGAATCATAGACTGGCTTGGGTTGGAAGGGACCTTAAATATTATCTAGTATCAACGCCCCTGCTGTGGGCAGGGTTGCCACCCACTAGCTCAGGCGCCCAGACCTCTTTTTCTCTCTCTGCATTCCTGTATAGGCTTAGACAGGATTCCTCACTCCAGAATTTTTTCTTGGTACTGCAAAACTTGCATAAGCATCAATATGGAGAATAAGGACCTTGATTTAAGAGACTAAGAATTTCAGAGTTTAGCTTCAGGCAACCATTTTTTTCAAGCAGAGCCTTGAATCTAATTTCGTTAATTCTGTGAAAGTGCATACTCTACACTTTTCCAGAATTGTACAGTATTTTATGAAAGAGCATGCACTTTGTAGAAAAGCATGATAGAAGAGGAAAAAAAGTTACTTTAGGATATATTGTTAATTACTTTCTCCTAGCCTTTTTCCATTTAATTGTCACTTTTTATCAATCTCTTGCTGCTACTCTTTACCCTTACTGTATTTCTTTGCCATATGTGGATGTACTGTATCAGTGATCTCTCTGTACACACAGCCAGCAACAAATAGCAGCATATCTAATTCCTCATCTGATTACTGTGTACATAAACTCTAACATTTCCTGCTATAATGTGATTGGATAGATTGATCCATTTTTTCAAGGTCAAAGGCAGGCAGACTCATGTTAGATCTCTGAGTCCAAATGCATCTCTTTTTCTGTTATGTTTAAACAATTCTGAACCAACACCCCTATGTTCTGTTCAATAACCACTGCCACAAACTGTATCTTCTCTACTGAAGTTTGTTAAGAGCCACCACTGTTTTCCAGCAGCAAAAACAGGCAACATGCTTGAAGCCTTTGACTCTACTGCCTCCATTTTTATTTATATATATATATTTGGATGCAATTTATCATTACGCTCAGACTTGGAGTATTGGTTTGCAGTCACCAGTTTCTATCACAAGGAAATTCTTCCTGCCTGCCTCATTGAGAAAGGAATAAGTAATAATAAGTATTTCTGAAAAGGCAAAAATGCGATGCAGCATTCCACACCAAGTGGCACTACCTACCTATGCTGCATATATGTATGTGTATTAAAAAGCAATTATGAACTCAAGGCACACAGCTAGGTGCTGATTCTGGGTATTCTTGATGATCGATTTCTGCCCCATCTGCCGTGAATTCAGTGGTCAAGTAACACCCAATTATTAGAGTTCAGTAGCTGGTAATAGACAGTTCTCACTTTAAAAAATATATGTTTTCCAAACAGTCACTGCCCAGTGTTTAAATACTGCACTGCCCTCACTAGACTTCTGCAGCATTTTGGATTGCTCCTCCCTCCTTCCACAAAGAGCGGAATGCACTTCACCTTCACAGGAGAGGATACACAAAGCAGCTGGAGGATGTGCAAAGCACTGCATTAGGCATAAACTCAGCTCTGTTGCTCTTGGAGTGAGCCTTCTTCCCCACAAGACATCAGCGCCAGTCTACTCCACAGAGGGGACAGAAATACTTGTTTCATGATAATTTGTAAACGAAGGAAAAGGCAGCGCTCACACTCAGGCTATGTTTTATCTAAAAAGCAGAAGAGCTGCTTTTTTTTTAGTCCTCATCCATCTGAACTGTGTTTTACTCTTTTGCATAAAATCATAAGTCATGAATTTTGCTGTGAGGAAAGGATCCATCATTTTCACCAATGTTCTTGGTTTTCTTAAAAATCAATATAAGGAAATCCCCAAGAGCTTTGCACACAGATGTCTGCAGTAGGGTTATTGCTGCCAAGTTTTTTTGATGTGTTGAATAATCTTTGTATAATTTATAAATGATAACAAAGCAATCAGGCCACATTCATAAAAGCCCAGTGACACATAATTTAGCTGAATCTGAGGATTAAAATTAATTGTTTCTCTTTGTTCCAAGTTCTAAATCTTAGTAAATGATTCACTGCATGTCATTACAGCTTAATATTTGCATGAAATCACAGTTTAACTGGCATAATTTAACAGCAATTAAAAAGCTATTTAATCGTCATGCAAATTGGCGTGAGGGGCCTTGAGTATGAAGGGTGTCTGAGGTTTTTTGCAGGCGGACAACCATACACTTTCAGACGCCCCTAACATAATTAATAATGTTCCCCTGTTTCATTGAAATGTGACTGTACGATAATAGATGTTTTCTCTTATAATTGAGAATTAAATCCCAAATCATGAATACAGCAACCTTCACTCTATAGGATATATATACAAAAAGTTTATTTTATCTGTTCTGTTGGTTCTTCCACTGATACCATCTACGCAGAAGAACAAAGTAAACAAATTAAAATAGACAAATCCAAGCAAAAAAAAGAGCCTTCCTGGTGCCCAGTTTCACATTAATGTTTTTATAGTAAAACACTTTTAGGTTGTAGGTGCTTGTGTACTACATCAGCTTCTACAAGGCTGTACCTTGTCTCTGCTTCCCACACCACTGGAAATGATGCATCAATATAAATAGCCATAGAATAACAAAAAGTATTAAAAGTTGCGCTTTTAAACACTTGCATATTAAAGTGTGTTGTGTTTCAGCATTAGACTTATCACAAGGTCACAGTCAAAGGCGAGGGAGGAAGTACTCAATGTGGTGTGTGACTATAAAAACTGCAAACTACGGAAATAATTTTCATCTGCCAAAATGCTTCCTGCTACTCTGAATAATAACTGCTCTTTACTGACAGGGGCTTTCTGGCTGCTAACCATAAACTCTGCACAGATAGATATACAAATGAATACATATTCAAAATATTTTAAATCTTCTTATCCACTGAAAAATGACAAGTAGTGTAGCATCTCCAAGTATTAAAATTATCAAATGCTTGAAATCCGGTACCTAACTGGTAGTTGTAAACTTGCTTGTTTTTTTTGTTTGTTTTTGGCTGAGATTTGAGATCCTGATTTATATATGGAGTATCATGAGGAGCTTTAATAATTTTCTTTTTCTTCCTAATGCAAAGTTCTGATTTATCTGACTGTCCTTTGGGATAGATCTTGTCCTCATGCTACAAGTTGTTGGACTGGAATTTATGAAAACGTCAATCAGTTGTTTTTGGGGTTTTGTTTGTTTCTTTAGTTCTTCTCTGATTGCCTTAATGTTTTTATAGAAGGTCATTATGATATTTCAATTATCTGACTCTCTCAGATTGGATGACCTTGCCACTCAATTTGCTGAGTGAAGTTTACTCTGTGTAATAACTGGCTGAGTTCATTTCCAAATGTTTCATATAGTATTTCAGGCTGCTTCAGAGGCCCAGAAATAATGAAAAGCTCACTCAAACTGTTACTGAAATTTTAACCAGTGGGTCAATCACAACTTCATAGCTAAGTCTTGCTGGCAGATTGTATAAGTCATGAAAAGCTGTTAAGCAAGCTTAAAGTTTTCAAAGCTCTGCAAAGCATTGGCTAAACCATCCTAGTGCACGATGATTTTATGCTGAGATCTGGGAATGAATGTTCTTTCAACTCAACAAAAACCCAGAGATCGCCAGATAAGTTTATCACAGTCATCTTACATCTATCAAATCTGGACTATAAAGCCTTGCATTTTGCCAGATCTGTATTTCTTGCTTAATTTTTATGGGCATTTTGCTGTGTTCATATAGAAATTGTCTTTGAAAACTGCGTGTCTGTAAGTGATTTGTTGAAATATGCTAGGTTTACAAAGGAGGATGTTTTCAGTAGAGGTGAGATTATTCAGAGTTCCTTTAACTATTTCCACCTTCAACCTTTCACTAATTTCTGCCTGAACAAATAAAGCCTCAAGTGATTAACATGTGATGCTACAGTCAGCATAACTGCTTAAACTTTGCTGGACATGCCTTGACTCTTGTGAGATCCATTGGAAATGGATCGCTTCCGGTTCCTCTAACTCCACACACAGCGAAGAGCTTTCCTATATTCTACTTGCTGTTACTGTCCTTGCGTTGCTCCCTACAGTCTTCAGAAAACGTTTTTTGTCCTGCTTTGTAGCCATCCTTTTAGATCTTTAGCTTGCAACGATGTCTTCACTGTTAAACTGATGCTGATAAGGTGCCAGAAAGGAAAAAAAAAAACACATGTAAACTGTCTCTTGTGCCTAATACTCTTAGCCTGTTGCCACCTAGCTCCATTAATGAATAGCAGCAACAAAATCCCTGAGGATAATAGCAGGAAAGGACATAAAAAAGTATCTGGTGCTGCAGAATTAATATCAACCATTTTACTTCTTGTAGCTATTCCAAAGCTGTTACTTATTTACTCACTTGCTCAATTTAACTCTTGTAAATCACCAAAGATCAAAGTACCAGAAGAACCTGCTTTACTAGACACAAAATAAGGGAACATTTTTTGTGGTTAAAGCTCTACCCCAGTACCTCTGGAGATCCATAGATATCTAGTGCAAATTTGTGTTACCAAGCCTTGGATGTTCCCAAACAATTTATATGTTGCTTTGAATTATTTCTGAATTAATTCTAACTCATTTAGTTTTTCCAGCTTCTTCTGATCTTATCTATTTATTCTTCCTGCTGAAGTTTCAAGGACTTTAATTATCTAGTTAATTTTTAAATTTTCCATTGAATTCACTGTTCAAACATAACTCTTGTAACATCTGTTTGCAAGTAATTTCCTTAAGATAAATACTTTTTTGCATGGTTTTTTTCCTCAAAAATAGACAACTGTCACTTAGCAGGTTTTCCCCTCCTTCTCTGCAGGGCCACCTTCTGCTCCCAGGAATGTGATTTTTAACATTAACGAAACAGCCCTCATGTTGGAATGGAGCCCCCCAAGCGATACTGGAGGAAGAAAAGATCTCACGTACAGTGTCGTCTGTAAGAAATGCGGGTCAGACGCCAGCCAGTGTGAGATATGCGGGGGAGGCATCCGCTTCATCCCCAGGCACACGGGTCTCATCAACTCCTCCGTGACGGTGCTGGACTTCGTGTCACACGTGAACTACACCTTTGAAATCGAGGCCACAAATGGCGTCTCGGAGCTGAGTTTCTCTCCCAAGCAGTTCACGGCCATCACGGTTACCACAGACCAAGATGGTAAGTCGCTGTGCTGCGCAGCTGTTGCTGTGCCTCTTGTTATCCATGCAAATATCAGGGGTGTCATTTTGCTCCTAGGAAGTCTGGGTCAGTGAGTTTGATGCTCGGCAGATTGTTACACGCTTTTATGTGTGAGGGCTTTCAGTTAGTTTCTGCTGATGAGGGCACTAAATGCTTTTGTCAGTTGGCCCTTGACCCCATTACACAGGGCACAAAATCACATCTTTTTGTTTAAAGCATCCTTCCATTTAAATTGAGTGCAAGTTTTAACTGCCTGAGACTACCAGTGGTTTGTCACAACTGGAGTCTGTGTCTGATGCATTCACAAGTCTGTTCTTATGGTTTCAGTTTTGAAAGACTAAAACACCATGTTGTCCATCAATTTCACAGTTTAAAGGTGAAATGAAAGTGAACTCATTTCCTTCAGTACCCATGTTTCGTAGTACTAATACAGCATGCTTCACTGTGAGATATTCCAACATCTGTATGATTTCCTTAGGTGAGGTGTCCTAATGGATTTTTTGTTCCTTTAATTGTCCATTCTGCATTATTGTTTCTGAGCTTCCCTCCCCCTCCATTTCAGTTCAGATTCATGTTCAAGGCAGTCCTTTATGAGAATCATGGCAAAAAAAGAGCTCTGTCGTTTATTCCTGCAAATTCCTCCTCTTCCATCTATAGAAACACTTACTATGCCAGCAAAAAGCAGTGTTAGGTTACCAACAAAGGGATCTATATAGCAGTGCTATCTTCTGGCTTGTGCTACTGTAGATCAGAAGGTTATTTCAAAATTATCCCTTGCTGACATTTGTTCCAGAAATGTTTTTCACCTGCTGTGCAGTGACATTGCAACTGCAGCTGAACTGTTTAATGTAGGACAGGAACTGAACTGGCAAAACTAGGATTTTGAGTAGGAGACCTTTGGTAACATAAAAGTATTTGCTAAAACTGCTAATGTTCAGGAGGACCCAGTTATGTTCCAGTTGTAGGAAGGCCCTGGGTTCTTTCATTGATCAGCATAGCAAAAATCTGCTTACCTGTGTATCTGGGACAAGTAGTTTTGTTGAGTAATTTAGTAGTCTAGGTGAGTAATTAATGATTTATTTGCCTTTGGGCATACCAAAATTGACAGCTTGCTGTGATGATGATGATGTTTATCACAATGATGGTAATTCTAATAATATTCTTGAAAATGGTTTGGGAAAACCATGAAAACTATTTGCTCACCCTTATTGTGATTGTAGTAACAGAGCAGCTGATTATACAAGATGCTTAATGGTATGTGCCTTGCAATGAGAATTGTCCTGAGCTTTTAGGCTGTGTATCATGTTGTGAAACTGTGTCTCCTTTCTCATTGGAGGAAAAAAAAAAAAAAAAAAAAAAAAAAAAAAAGTGGTGCCAGAAATTCCCCCTATTTGTACTTACTTTCGGATATTTTGTTGCATGGTACCTAATGCAGCTCACTAAGCATGCACAGGTGGAGGTCACCAGAGACAGGGTTTATTTTTAAACTGGCTAATAACTGTCTGAATACACCTGGTGAATTGTATTTACGTGGTAGGCTTTTGCTGATGTCTTTTCCTGATTTACGGATATAGGTTTTCACTGCAGCTTACTCAAAACAGGGAAAAGACCAATGTTTCGATAATTTGTGACACAGTGACAGTAAACTTGAGAGGGTAGGCTGCTTGCATGCCCTAAAATAATTCTCACATTGCTAAAAAATCTGTTGGAAGGGCTTCAGAGAATTTAAGACTAGATTTCGAGAATATCAGAAGGTTTATTTGGATATAAAAAAGACAGCTTTGCAGGAGGAAGCATTGTAATAAATGAAATGGATGCATCTATAAAATGCAGTTATAAGATAAAATCATTTTTGTAGGCCTAGAAACTATGTAGTGACATTAAATCGTACAAATTGTAACTACATATTTAGAAGGGAAAGAGAGGAAGATAGTGACATATGAAATAGATTTTGGGAGGAAATTAAAGGTTGATGGAAATTGAAACCTTTTTTGTGAGTTTATTTTAGTCATGAATAAGAACAGGTAGTATGGAGAAAGGGTGTCTCGCCTGAGAAAACAAAAGTGTAGAACTAAAGCTTCAGACCATCACACAGATTTTATTAATGTTTAAAAGATTTATAACCTTTTATATTTTTACTGGTAGCCAGCTGTTAGTAAACAATTTATAGTTTTATTCTTGCTGTATTTACAAAAAATACTAAATAATTGCCTTTATATTGAAAATTTTCCAGCTGTGCCACCAAACAGTAATCTTTCTGTTGCAATCTTTCCTTATAACCTTAATTATCCTGAAATGGGCACTACTCATTGCCTGATGTTGTAGGATCAAGCACATGTTCGTATAAGCCAAAGATCCAAGGTTACAGACATGGAGTGACAACATGTCGAAAATATCATAATGTAGGCAAGAACTGCATTACCAGAAGTCCAAATTTAAAACAGTTTTTCCTTTTCGATATATCTAATTGAAAAATATAGGTTTATAATAAATTGCACCTAGCCAACATATTTATCCTATGTTTATATCTTCTTTCTGTATGTAATTTTTTCTATACATACTGTTTTAGTACTTTTTTGCTGTACTCATTACAAGGTGATAGATCACTTTTTTAATATATAAATTGTTTTCTTAATTGTTGCATCTTTTTTAAGAATGTGAACAGATCCTTTAGCTGTACTAAATCCAAACCATTTTCTTAGGTACAATAATTTACAGTAGCTGAGGAGCTAGCATTTTATTTTCTTTGAGCGTATTGGATTTACTTCCCTCTAGTGGCCCACTTCTTCTTGACAGTCTGTGTGGAATTAACAGATTCTTCTTTAAGCATGCAAAATTATTATTTTGTTCTTTAGAGTTGTTTTTTTCTCTCTTTTGGGGGAAAATACTGCTATTGTATGTTTTGCTGACTAGATTAATGCAGTGGGGAGTACCACGGGCATACACAGAAACTGAAGAACTGTACTTTGCTCCAGTTAGTGAGTAGATTCTGAAAGCATCAGAGGGAGAATGTTTGCTGACAGGAGAAGTGAACTAATTCAAAAGTGATTAAGACTCATCTTTAGGAAATAATATTAAAACCTTAACTGCCTCTACATGCCATCACCATCACCAACAAGATTAAGTACACTGCTGAGCTCTAGCAATGACAAGAAGCAAACTGTGAAGGAAAGTAACACTTATTTTGAAAAGGCTTTACAAATTGCATCCCCCAAACCACTTTGTGATTTGACAGCTAAAGCATTGCCAGATCTGACTGAATACTGAAAAAAGTTACTGACACCAGTGCAAGCTATATAAAATCAATTTGCTAGCATTCATGANACTTTTTTTTTTTTTTTTTTCCCTGAGTTCCATAAGGAAACTAAGTTTATGTACTCAAATTGTCTGACAGGCACCCTGAAGGTACCGTGCTCTCTCAACAGAAGTGTGAAAAATTCAGGTTAGGTCTGGAGGTCAAAAGCGAGGTACATCTGTATTATGCTTTTTTACTGGACTGATTGACCACTTAGCCTGTATACTGGCTGGTCAGTCGACAAAGAATACATATCGTTGCTGTAGGACCACAGAACAGGCTGTCATGTCTAGCCAATGTGTCAAAGAAGGGATAGGGATGTATTGGGAAGCTTAGATGTTGCAGATAGAGAGATGAGGGAAGATTAGGTATATGCTACTCCTGAGTAGTTTTGTTCTTAAATATTTTAAGATATCAACGTATAATCCATACTTTAAATTCAGATCTGGACAGATAAACAAACGAGATTCTGCTCAGAAAAACTATTAAGCAAAGTCCCTGTTCAAGGAAGAACATTAGCATGAATTAAGTGCTTTCCCAAGTCACTGCCAAAGTAATTTGTGAACAACTGAAGGGTAAAACATGTTTTCAAAAAAAGCCTCATCAAAAATGTCAAACAATATGGTTGTTCTGCGAAGTGCTAGGATGCCTTTTCTTTGTGGAGGTGATAAAGTTTTATACAGCAGTAAGTATGCTGAGTATGAAGTAACTGTGCTCAATCGACTTTAAATCATTGTGTAAGGAGGCAGAGAATTATATGCTGAATTGTAGTTTCTGTTTATCTTACAACTAATGGAAGGAAGAGACATCTCACTGCATAACTTTCCTACCGTGCCCTGGAGTCTGCATTGCCTAAAGAAAACTCACAGGTATTTGAGGCTTTCCATGCATAATTTAAGCACTAGATAATGAATAAATAAGCAAAGCAGAACTTAAACCAATAGTTCCTATTTCGAAATAATAATCAATATACACATTCACTCGGTGAGTGTTCATGTCTTCTATTACTTGAGTACAGTGGAGTTGTGAGACATGTCCTGAGTGTGTGACTATGTATGTAGAAACAGGCTGTGTCCTGCTCCATTTCAGCCCACCATTTTCAGTGGTGGAACTGAGGAGCAGCATTCCATGGCTGGGGTGTCTCTGACTGAGCAGTTTCCTCATTGTCTACACCTTCACCTCATCGTGTCTCTCCTGTGGGACTCTGCGCCTTCAGTCCCCAGATCACATTTTTTTTCTGTGAGTCCTACAAGCAGTGACCTCCCCTAAAATCACATTCCAGACACAGGAGACTTCATGGCCATCATTCAGTTTGTGGGTTCCTTCTGCATGTCGTTCCTGCCTTGGCAGAAATTTATCACCGGAAAAGTGCTCCTTCTGCCATTGCATCCCAGAAATCTCTTTTTATCCTTTCTCAGTCCTGCAGTTCACGAGTGACTCTAGTCTCTGTGACATCAAAGACCTGCTACCAGTGGATGAACTGGCATGAGATTTCCCTCTGTCTGACACCCAAACTATCACTGTGCCAGAGACCTGTCTAGTTAAGCTGTGTCTGGCACAGACAGCCTGTGCCTAGCTGAGGTGTCAAGACAGATTCTGAAACTGAAAATCTGGCAGTATTCTTTTATTTAATACATTTTATCTCATATCCATTGGCAGATATATTTTAGGTGATGTTTTCTAAACAAGCGATAAAGTGTTGCCAGTGTCTGAAAGGGACTGTCTTTCATCTAATTCATGTTTCCAAATAACTGATGGCCAATTCATTACTCCTAATACAGGTTGCTCCACAGATGAATTTTTACCCCAGTGTGGGTGGTCTGTAGCAAGGGCAGCCTCTTAGAGTTTTAGGAACTGAGGAGTGCATGGAAGGATTTCAGTGCTTCTTCCAGGAGTAAACATGTCCACATCACCATGCAGTAATAGCATGTGTCATAACAGAATATAATAACAATACAGACAATGTAAGTTGTTTAGAGCCTCATCTCACTGTCAGGAAAGCATTTTAGTAGCATTTACTTCTACCAGGACAGTTTTCAGGATTAATCCCTCTGGCTGATCACAGTATATTTCAGGATGCTCACTGAAGTGGGAGGGGAGTGCCCTGTTCACTCCTCCAAAATTGCTTCCCATAGTAACATCTTTCACTCTAATCAGAAGTCAGCTCTGCTTTTTTCCTCCTAGGTCTTGAAGCTCTATAGATGTGATTGTCCTTTGTAACTTTAAAGTCAAGAACGTTTCTCTTTTTCTACTGACATGACAAAGCCCTTTAAACCATCTTCCAAACTATTTATGTTAATGTTTTATAAATCTAAAGGAACAGCTATTTCTACTAACTGATTGTCAAAACAGCAAGTCACATAAAAGCCTGTTACGAAACAGTCACAAAACAGCCTCCAGCAGACATTAGCAGAGCTCAAGCCACATGAATTGATTAAATAAGAAATATCATGAAATTTTCATAGATGACAGTAAATGTGAAATGTATGGCATTTATTGACCTGACACCTACAGCTGTATTGATATTTTCACCAAACCCTGTACTGTTATGAGGACGGTGCAGAACACTGCTGCCCGTGCTATTCTTGTGAAAAATTTGAAAAGAAACACTAACACAGCGGTTACTTGCTAGAGACAGTCTGTAAACTCCCGTATTGACCATGGAGCATGGAGACAGTAAGAGAGATTACTAATAAAAAAAAATTGAGATGTGCAGTACCTATTTTAAGACATTTCTCAACAGCGTTTTCATCTCCAATTGTACATTTATTAAAAAAAAAACACTAAGCATTTTGCAATGAATATTCATGCCAGTCTGTGAAGCTATATGTATATACATGTATATTTATCTCAGTGCGTGTATACATCAAGCATTTACAGTTGGAAAGAAAAGCACAAGGCAAAAATGCTGAATCTTGATTCTCAGACATTTTCGGTTCACATTTGCTGAACAGTCACCAGGTCCACAAAAAATAGGCTGGGGCTCCCAGCGCAAGAAAGACATGGAACTGCTGGAGTGGGTCCAGAGGAGGCCACAAAAATGCTCAGAGGGCTGGAGCAGCTCTCCTGTGTAGAAAAGCTGAGGGAGCTGGCCTTGTCCAGTCTAGAGAAGAGAAGGCTCCGGAGAGACCTCACTCAAGACTTGAAGGGGACCTGCAGGAAAGCTGGGGAGGGACTCTGTCAAGGAGTGTAGTGATAGGACGTGGCGTAACATTTTTAAACTGAAAGAGGGGAGATTTAGGTTAGATGTTAGGAGGAAATTGTTCACTCAGAGGGCGGTGAGGCCCTGGCACAGGCTGCCCAGAGCAGCTGTGGGTGCCCCATCCCTGGAGGTGCACAAGGCCAGGCTGGGTGGGCCCTGGGCAGCCTGACCCAGTGGGTGGCAGCCAGCCCACGGCAGGGGTTGGGGCTGGGTGGGCTTTAAGGTCCCTTCCAACCCAAACCATTCTAGGGTTCTGTGACTGAAACACTAAGTTTTGGAGAAAGGTCTTTGTGCAGCATGGTTATTACTCACAAATTTTCATGTGCTGGTCAGCTCTGTGCATTTAGACTACTGTTTGTTGATGATTCTTTACAGATATTTCTGATCGCTACACGATAATCACAAGTGAAAAATGACTTTTTAAAGAATTTTGGACCTGAAGATTTTAAAAATACTTATACTTTTTTTTTGACAAATATGTTCTCTTTCTGCTAGCAGATCTTGATGTTTAGCCATTTTTTTAATGCTGCGAAAGTCACCCTGATTCCATTTACTTTCATCTCATTCACTAGTGTTATGCATTAAGTTAGTCAAACTATACATAGCTTTAAGATACTTTTCTTTAAGTTATGCAGTACTAGGAGACAAAGTGAAAGTCTTGTTTGGAGGTGGAGGAGAAAGAGGTTAATCAATCTCATAAAGTATTTTTCCCATAATCTACCTACCAGTGTGGTCTTTCAGCTTTTATAATAGTTTCTTTCATTGCATAGTACACTCTTATAACCATTGACAATTCAACTGTGACATGCATTTTTTCAGAGAGTTTCTGTTTTAAGTTGCAGGCACTGAAATACTGCAGACAATTTCTGCAACAATTGTGTTTTTAATAACAATAGTTTATTTCAGTTCGCTAGAGGGACATTTGTGGGGAAAAATGTAAAATGATTGTTACATATAAATCAATTGCATACAGCACTGGATAAGAAATATGCCTTTATTTTGTTTCTTCCTTTTGTTGTCAGGAGCTGCTAAGGACACTTAGCATGTTCCATGTTTGATAATAATATGTTTATTCATCAGTTTTGGAGATTTTAAGCAAAATTGTCAACTAAGCTTATTGGTGCTATCCGCATACAAGTCAGCTAAGAGCCACATTAGGATAATCGAGCCCATTTCTGTTAGCTGGAACCTCTCACAATGAATGATATGTAGTTAGAAGGATCATTATTGAGTATTCTAGGCATGGTAGTGTACAAGAGGTGACTTCAGTAATTAGAAACCTCTGCCACAAATGTTAATTGACCAATTCACAAAATTCTTCAGACAGGTTACATCAGGAACCTTCAGTTTTCAAAGTTTGCCTAAATATTTCTGAAAGCTGTTTCATTAAAAAAAAAAAAAAATCAATCAATCAATCTCTGATGTCCCCAGTACATAACAAGTGAAATGGAGATTTCTGATGCATTCTTGGCAAGAGGAGTGATTTTGGTCAAGGGTAGTAAAGGAAAACATTCATCACAGCTAGTCAATCTGAAACAAATTGTGTTTGTTGATGTCTCAACTTTGACGCAAACCTTTAGAGAGCATGTTCAAAAAGAAGGACATAGTAAATTACAAACCAATTCTGCTGATGTTTGCTATGGGGTCTTAAAAGCAATTATGTTGGGAGCAGGTTGCTTTGATTCGTTTGCTTCTTAAAATGTAGTTTCTTCATTACACTCAACAACCGTTCTCCTTCCACTTCTATGACTATTCCATGTGCATTTGCCTTAGGCAAACTGGAACCAGTTTTCGTTTATATATAGGAATGGCATTAAGTTGTGCACATTGGAATGAGGTTGAAGGCAGACTCAAAATTACATAGTTCCTAAAGCTTCAGGAATCTATTTATTTTACAGTTCTTTTAGCTTCCAGATAATATTTCTGATAACATACTCTTACCCTTTTCTGCCCAAACTAATGAGAGACATCTGTTTGCTATCTTCATATTCATATAAATATGTAAAATATTTAAATATTTTATCACTATTGTAAAATTTATGGTGATACTCCACTAAAAAAATAACAAAGATTGCTCCTCTGAAAAGATTATGTTAGCCAGAATATGTACATTTAATATTTAGTTTAGAAATTTATTTTGCCTTTCACTACCCCTGTAGTAAGTCAGACTTCATGTTCCGGTCTGAATCCTAGCCTGACAGAGAAGGGTAGGAAGGGTGACAACCAATGTCCAGAAAGCAGAAGAAGAAAAAAAAAAAAAAAAGACACTCTTAATCTCTTAAATCTTATTTCCACCTCGTCTGCAATCTCTGGATCTCAGTGAGAAGTGTATTTTGCTAATTAAAGATGTGTATTTGTCTTTATCCTCTCTTTAAGACTTCCCTAAAAACTTAAGCAGAAATACTGTCAGATTTCAAGACATAGCTGCAGATTCCAAAGCAAATTTTTTCGCTAGTACCAGTTTCACACTTTGTTGACCCTCTGGAGAGAGTGCAACTAATTCTATCATCTATTTAGAGTATTTTGTCTGTATCGTTTTCACTCAGTAAAGGCATGTGAAAGTTAGCAATAAGTGTATTAGAGAAAAGTACTTGATTTTGTTTCCGCGTATAGAGTCATTATACTAGCCAAAAGAAGGAGGAAAGTGATATACATGACCATTCCCAAGGAAAATATGTATGTAAGAAAGAAGTATGGGAATTAAATAATTTAGAATGTAAAACTAAACTAAATAAAGTAATAAAATGTATTTAAGAAATAATGTCTTCAGCAAATTAGACCAACCTGTTCCCCATGTTTCTTTCTTGAAATAACAATGTCACCTTGTACACTGAACTACTCAGTATTTGAAAACTGAAGTTCTAAGGCAAATACAAGAAATTGTATAATTACAAAATCAGATCTTATGTCCCAAAGCTGTTTCACTGGAAGTCAGGTACAGATGTCATGTTGGCTAAATCAGAAGGGACATCTGGCTCTGGTATGTTCCATGAATATTCCTGTTTTCTCCCCTAGCCTTGCTTAGTTCTTTTACCTTCATCCGCAGCACTCATGTAACCAGGCACAACTTTTCTGCTGAAGTCAATGGCAAAACCCTATAAATTGCTCCAGTATCAATTAAATCCCATTCTCCACTAAATTAGTCTACATTTACAAGAATTTTCTTTGTGCTCATTCTATCTGAATGTAAAATAATATTTTTAAACCTGTCTTCTCCATATCATTTTAAATAATACATGCAGCAGCTTCTAAATCATGTGCTTGATCCATAATCACATCGAAGGGTTTAGAAATTAATGTGCATTTTCTAGGTGACTCATAAATTCTAACTTGTTATGCATTGCAAACAGTTGATGTATGATCCTGTAAGTTACTGACAAGTTGTTCAGCCAGTTTCCAATGCTGTATTTTATAACTTAGAAATAAATGATCATTTATTATATTAACTCAAGTCAGTCTTGGAAACAAATTGTCTGATTCCAGTGACTAGTTCATGTATATACAATACTAAACCCCACACTTCATTTTTTAAAATTAGATTGTTCTCCTAAAATTATCTAGCACTTTCTTTGATCCTGTAATTGAGGATCAATGAGGACTAAAAGAAACTTTAGAGAGTAGCATATTAGAGTAATGGGATTCAGGAGTTTCTGTCTGTAGTTCAAGTATGATGGGCTACGGTCTATCCAACAATAGAAAAGACGTAAGATTGCCATTTTTCTGTCAAGCTAGAAATGTCATTTAGGAATTAGGCATGGGGTGAGTTGCTGATATGTTATTGCCATATATATGATATAGATACGATTTATTCTAATAAAGGGAAAGTATTTTAACTGATATTTAGCATTCCTCTATGCCAATTTACAGAAAGTATTGATTCCAGTTTTTAAATAATGCAACTCTGATTGGAATCTTTGAAGAGAAGAAACTGAGAAAATCACATTTTCCTAATGTGAGAAAGCCTATTTGTTTTTAAAATGCTTGTTTGTATTAGAAAGTGCATTTTGTGTGTTCAAGGAA
>VXAV01008430.1:214393-240009 GCA_013399715.1 Alectura lathami | reverse complement strand
TCTATAATTGAATGTAACCTAAAGGGTAAAAATGCGTAACACTTAATACGTATAGGTTTATTTCTATATGCATCTATATATTAAACAAAATTGTCTTTCAGTATATGTAAAAATAGTGTGCAAATAATGATTCACCACTGATTTATTAATGTAACTAGTAGAAAAAACGTATGTTAACATCTTTCTGTTTGACAGTAAGAAAATATCATTTTACTTTGTTGAAATATTTTAATAACTTTTTAATATCTTCGTCTTAACTGGACTGACATTTGAGCTACACGTCCATGTAGCACTAAAATCCCATTTTCATTACAACTATCCAGTACTCCCATAAGGTTTATAGATGTAATGCATTCCATTCCTTACTGCCCACATTACTCTGTATTTGAACTATCTCCCCATCTTCCTTCTTAAGTTTTTGCAGTGACAGGTAACATTTTAAGCACCTGATATGTGTATAATCTACTTCCTCAACAGAGTATTGTGAATTAAGTAGTGATATGACAAACATTTAAAAGCTTGTATGAAGGATTACTAAAGTCCTTACCCACAAGAAGTGGGGTACCTGTTACGAAGGTACTGATACGCACTGTATGTGTTCCACCGAGTGAGAGGGTACTCACAGTGAGGAAAGTCTGCGCATGTTTTATGCAGGAGTGACAGGTGAGGGGCTGGCTTTCAAGGGAGCTCAAGTCTTGTCAAGCACCTCAGTGAAGGCAAAGCACGGAGAGCACTGAGCACTTCAGAAAATGCTGCCCTGTCACTGAGATGCTTAATGGAAACTGGCTTGTTTTACAAACTGGGCCATTAGTCCCACCTCAATCGATAAAATGCACTGGAAGTGTAACGTTTATTTCAGAAGGATAGGGGTCACATGTTATCTCTTACACTGATAGAAGTGTGGAGTAACTTTGGAAGCAGATGATTTAAACACTGTGTGCTATATTAGCACTTCTGATCTCTTGACAGAAGGTGAAACACCTGAAACCGAAAGCTCAGTACACTTAGCCTTATTACTAGGTGGCCGGTGTTATGACCAACCAGGCTTTTCTGTTTCCTAAAGAATTAAAAAATCTACTTATAGTCTTTGATTATTTTTCTATTTTGTTCTTTTTCTATTTGGAAATTTCTGCTTATCTATTAAGATTGTTTAGATACCGTTGTAATAGTGAAAGATTAAAGGATGTTAGAAGGGTATTTGCTATACTGTTTTGACTTTAAAGCATGAAGGGATCCCATTATTCTGAGTTAAAGTGATGCAAAATAGTCTTTGAAACAACTGCAATATTTGCAATACCAAATAATAGCATCACAGATTTATTAGCAGTAATACAGATACTACAGATCTTAATCAAGGTGATTGTATTAGTTATTGTGACTTTCATGGCCATTTTTATGCAACATAACGTATTTGTTTCTTCAGAAAATTATTTTTAGGTGGCTATAAAACTTAAATACATACACCTAAGTTGCTACTTATCTCTCATTTTAAAAAATTAATGTCACTGGAAAGATTCTCAAGTTACTTTAATTGAGAATCATGTTTTGTATTTTACTGTGCCTACTCTTCTTTGGTCATGTCTCCATGGTAAAGGGTTGATGCTGTTCCACATCATCCACATCTCTCCTTTGTCCCATTTTTCCCTTGTTTACCCCAGGTTCCCAAAGCTTAGCCCCCATGTGCCATATACTCTATTATAGGTTTTCTGCTGCATTCATATTCTCTAGAATTTGATTGCTTTTATGCACATTGCGACATTACATCAGTGATCCCTCACGGCAGGTAGGTAAACTTGCTCACATTTTAAAAGGTGATGGATAAGTCTTTGTATATAAAACCACGTAGGGCATAACCATCCATGAGGCTAGTATGGCTCCACTGAGATGCAGATGTTCTGTTTTTCAGACTTAAAAGAATTCAGAGCTTTCTGTAATCTTTGCTAGCAATTGAGCACACTCAGCATTTGTACAAGCTAAATATCCAGAAAACAAAGAAAAAATGCTTACATCGAGCCCAGTAATATGAATACTTACACATTTTTTTGATTTTAAAAATTAATATTTTTTTAGTAGGAAAAGGGTTTTTTTGTTTGTTTGTTTGTTTTGTCAATGCTGTAATTAGTACTGTTTATTTTTTTTCTTGTGTATTTCATGTATGGGAATTTTGGCATGCTACTTTTGGCTACTTTAATGAATGAAAATCTGGGAGGTAAGCAACTCAAAGCTGCAGAGAAGGCATTGATAATCCTCTAAATGCAAGGAACTACAGTGAGTCTAATGAAAGAGAGAATTGCCCTTAAATCATTTTTTGCTTTCTCACAGCTAGGATATGGAAAAACCTCCAGTGTCTGGGTGACAATAATGATCTCTAAACAACAACAACAAAAAAATGAATTTACCAAAAGATTACTAAAGATTTTAAACCCTTTAAAAATTGTGGCAGTCCATTTCTGGATGGAAAAATGTGACTGAGGAAAGGCTGATTGGAAGAAAAAACAAACAAAAAACCTACAACCCAAAATCATCATAGAATCACTAAGGTTGGAAAAGACCTCTAGGATCATCTAGTCCAACCATAACCCAACACCACCATGCCCACTAAACCATGGCCCTCAGTGCCACATCTACCCATTTCTTGAACACCTCCAGGGACAGAGGCTCCACCACCACCCTGGGCAGCCTGTTCCAATGCCTGAGCACTCTTTCTGAGGTGAAGTTTTTCAAAATATCCAACCTGAACCTCTCCTGGTGCATCTTGAGGTCATTACCTCTTGTCTTATCACAGTAATCTGGGAGAAGAGGCCGACCCCCACCTCACCCCAACCTCCTTTCAGGCAGTAGCAGGTAAGGTCTCCCCTGAGCCTCCTCTTCTCCAGACTGAACAGCCCCAGTTCCCTCAGCTGCTCCCCACAAGACTTGTTCTCCCAGCCCTTCACCAGCTCTGTTGCCCTTTGTTGGGCGCGCTCCAGAGCCTCGATGTCCTTCTTGTGGTGAGGGGCCCAAAACTGAGCACAGCTCTCGAGGTGCGGCCTCACCAGTGCCGAGTACGGGGGGACGATCTCCTCCCTAGTCCTGCTCACTACACTATGCCACTATCCCAAAATATCCAAGTATGGTCTTTTTTAACATTCTTATAATGACTTCTTAGGTTCTATAGAACAAGGATGGTAGGATGTTTCTTATCCTGTCATACGGTAGTACAGAATAATATACCAACTCCCGCTTTTTCTTGTGTGTGTGTGTATGTATATGCCAACGTCATACACAGACACATGGATACAGTCTTTCCTTCATGAAGTGAGTGGATTTTAGTAAATATATTAGCAAATAGTAATAGTTTAAAATATGTATCTACTTATCTTTTTAGGGGGACATTACAGAACTCCAAATGAATTGCTAATTATGAGGTACTGGACCAAATAATCCAGATTATTAACCACCATAGAAGTCTAGAAACAAAATCTGCATTTATTTTGACAAGAACAGTTGTAATGATGTCTTTACCAATTACTCTTACACTTTTGCTATTAAATTCCAGTAGTGAAATAACATGTAACATAAGACATAATAGTCTTAAGACATAAAAACATACATTAGTAATAACATTCAAACAGTCCTTGGACTGGCATTTGGGAATTCGTGCATGCTTCTTTAGGTTGATGGACCCACCATTACTGGCTTTGCTATATTTCCTGAGAATATAACATCAGCAGTCCATTTCTGTCCACCCAGTAGAGGTTTATTGCTGCAATAAAAAGGTATTCTGAGTATTTAAGTGGGAAAATAACTGTTTGAAACATTAAATACTTTCTGTCATGCAGCAGGGATATAACTGTGGCACACACAGTTATAAAGCAGTTTTCAATTGATCTGAGTGGCTGAATTCTTAACTGTAGTTTACTTTCGCTTTGATTTTGAAATCCATAAGTGCCAGTCATAGCTTTAAGAACTAAAATCATTGGCATGGGAGTTTAAATTAAAAGTGATAAATTGAGACTGCTAGTGACCACTGCCTCAGCCAAACACAAATGCCATGACTGTAGCTCTAAACATCACTGCATGCTTCATTTTGAATTGTGTGACAAGTTAGGCAGGAAGTTAATTGCTAGCTTGAAATAAATTCAGTGATGCTGATGGGAGAAGGCATCCTAAAACTTTTTTTTTTTTTTTTTTTCTACTTTGCAGCAATACCATCTGACATATCAAAAAAAAATAAGGAAACTAATAAAAATTAGGCTGATTGAAAAACTGGATGTTTGTTACGGGTGTGTATAACCGTGGCAATGCCTATGTGCATATGAAGGTGACTTTCGTTTGAGAACGTGTTTGCCAGCCTCATAATGTAGGAGCAAATTGAAAGATGCATGAGACGTTGTTGTACCTAGGTTGTAGGTTTTTGGGGGTTAGGCACATATATCTTTATCACTACCGACTAGATATTAGAGTTGCTGTCAACTGTTTTAGTGGCAGCAAGTGCCAGGATGAACAATTACACTCTTTTAAGAGAATGTGACCTTAAAGACCGAGCAGAGCTGTAAATCTTGTGTCTCCCTAAATAGTCCCTCATTTATTTTACTTTATGTCCACTACACACAGATACAAAACTGAACACAACAATATTCAGGAACTTACTGGGCAACAGTTTCCCTTTTCTAAAGTTTCAGATTTAATGTTAGTTTCTGTATCAGCGGCACTGTTTCACAGAAAATGGGTGATTTGATCTTTCTAGCAACACATAAGTTATTCATTAGTAGTTTGAAAAGATCCTTGGTAGTATATAAATTGGTGAAATATTTAACCATTTGCCTCAGGAGAAAAAAATATTTAAAAAGAAACAACAAAAGCTGAAGACAATGCAAGTGAGCCTTTACCTCTTAAACCAAAGAAGTACATTGGACGTTTAAGTTTCTCAAGCTTCTATATTGCAGCCCAGCCAATACAATTTGATGTGAGTTACTGTATAGCTCTCAGTGCAATGGCAAAAGTTTGAAGGACAGAGTACTGAACTGAGCTCTTTGTTTTCCTTCTTATAACCAAGCTTGGTTTGTCAATCACAATCACATCTATTTCCTTCATCTGCCTCTCATTTGCAGTGAGCCATCTGACCTTCCATATCAACAGATGAGGCTGCACATATTTTACACACTGGAGTTTCCTTGCTCCAGTCTCCAGTGTTATGTTCAAGAGCTCTGTTTGCTTCCCGACTTGCCATGGTGCTTCTGCCTCCTAAACCAATGATTCACTTCTTACCCCATCTTTTCTAGCATCTTTCTTGGCTTTGTTCTTCAATAGCTCCTGCTTCCTCTCTTCACTGGTCCCTCGTAATCCTCAGCGGAATTATTTCTTTCACATCACCAGCTCAGGACACACTCTGTAATACTCCTTCTTCCAGAGCACTCAAAAGCCTACGTCCTACTCTTTCCCCTAATCTTTCATACATACACGTCCTATTTCATGTCTCCTGCAGCCACAGCTCTTCCTTTGCCTTTCATCTTTCATCTTTATAGTTTTGTGGCACTTTTAGCAGTTTGCTTTGCACTCTGCTTTCTATCATTGCACTTCCCTTCTGGTCTCATGCTTGATTTCTTTCCCTACTAAAAAGTTTATGCTGTGGTTTGTGTAGTTCTGCCTAGGACTGACTGGTAGTGTACACTTCTATACATATATATACCATCAGCCATTATGTTGCCTCATGTTATTTGTCTCTATAGAGAGCAACCTTGAAGCTAAAAAACTGAGTGAGCCCACCAGCAACATGAATACTAACGATAATTCCAGAGTCCTCTGCAGTATAAAATCTTGTGCCAGTTTGCTAATCATGAAGTGAGGTAGTTGGTGGGTGCTGTCACTATGCAAGCCCTATTTCTTCTGGAGAGATCTGTACAGTTTTAATCAAAATTTATCACTGTAATTGTGCTTATGTAGATAATGATCTTTCAATCCATTCTGACCTAGGCATTTTCAGAACTGTTTAAGATTCAACCATAAACATCTGTTCAAGTTGCAGTTCATCTTGCAGAGCCTCAGACCAAGAGTTAAGTTTTAGTAAACTGTTCAGATAATTGTATTAGTCTGGTATCATGACCAAAGAGAAGATCTTACCAGTTTGGCCTTGCAGCAGAGCAAATGTTGCAAGATATCAGATAGCAAAGACAAGACAACTGATGCACAATTATTGAATGCTTAAAATAAATCTAGTATTGAAAATAAAAAAAAACCCCAAAGCCCTGTGTATGGATTGCATAGAAAGCTACAACTTCTGACTGGATTTTGGAAGGACAGCTTTCTGCTCAGGCTATACTCTGGCATCTTCCAATTCTTGCCTACATGTTGCAGGTACTATCTGAACCCTAGTGTTAGGGCGAAAACAAGGAAAATTCAGACCTCAAGTGCCAATGTTTGTAATCTTAGTGCAGTTCACTAAGGCTCACGTAGCTGTGCATGGCCTCACTAAAGAAACATGCAAACTTAAGTGCACATTTCTACTCATGTTCAAATGGTAACTGTTAAAGAATTTCAGTCTTGAAGCCAAAGATAAACCAGTTGCTTTGTCATTAATATCATAAGAGCTTTGAAGCTTTTGACAACTTTTCTATTTAAAAGAAACATGGATGGTTTGCAGCATTTAAAATCAAAATTTTGAAACATATTTTTTTTAGAATTATTAAAGTTGTAAAAGTACTCTTTCTCAGATAAAATCTGCCAAAACTTTTTTTATTTTTTTCAGACAGATCTGCTATTATTATGGTCAAAATATGTTAAATAGCTAAGTATGTCATTTGGGAACAGTGGAGACTCTGTGTAGCTGTTTGGTGGCAGTCTCTGTCGGCTATGGACAGGCTTCTACCAAGGGTTTGACACTGAATGTGAAAGAGGTAGAGTCCATGTCTGTAAGATCATCAAAGCACGTCTTTTACATTTTTTTAAATCTCTGTAATGTAGATGATGTAGATTTTCAACATATCGAATTTACTCCAACATTCATAGAGATTATCTGAAAAGAGTCTAGTCTAGTTAGTGCTTCTTGAATGAGTAGAAAAATACTGCACAAAACATTAGAAAAGGTTCTGCAAGGTCACTTAGGTGATCCAGCTACGTACTACTTTTCATTCCCTTGGCAATATAAGGTCTTGGAGACCCCTGTTTGGTCTGCAGAGGAGTTACTCATCTAGTAGTACATTAGTACTACATAGTAGTAACATATGCAAGAGTGTGGGAATATAAAACCTCCTATTATGCACTTATCTCAGTTGACAAATAATTTATTTTTATCCTGAAAATACTGGAGACTGTGAAAAGAACAGTTTGTAATCAGTCTATCTTGCAGTTTAAAGGCAATTGTCTAAATGCATTGGTTTCATGAGTTTGGTACATTCTCAAATTGTTGCTCTCAATATGCCTGAACAGCTTAATTTAAACAATTTTCTGGAAGAAAAGTGTTTACAAATATATTCTCCTTCCATACTCTGAAGCCATCACAGATTCTGCTGTGGCTTTTTCAGTGAAAGTCTACCTGTAACTATTTAAAGGCATGCTTTTTAGCAAAGAGATTTAACTGGAATGTAAGCTGTATGTCGTTTCTTTAACTGAGGTCAGAATCACAATATTTTCTTTTGGTAATGGTGACTGAACTCTCTTGTCAGCTATAAAAATCATGATGCTGCATAATAGAATTGACTCCGTGTAATTTATCACTGGAAACTTTAATTATCTTTGTACTATCCTTTCAAAAGTGCAAACCTTTAATTTGAACTTTGTTAAATTAATAAGTTCTAGTTTTCTTTTGTAACAATTTTTATAAATTATTTTTACCCATATCTAGTGATATCACTGGCTGGATACAGAAAAGCAATAAATGCAGACCTTTGTTTATAAAGTCATTACACAAAGTCAGACCATGGAGCTACTGGAGTGGGTCCAGAGGAGGCCACGAAGATGCTCAGAGGCTGGAGCTGGGCTTTCTCTCCTATGGAGAAAGGCTGAGGGAGTTGGGCTGATTCAGTCTAGAGAAGAGAAGGCTCTGGGGAGACCTCACTGCAGCAGTTTAGTACTTAAAGGAGGCTTATAAACAGGAGGGAGACCGACCTTTTACATGGTGTGACAGTGATAGAACAAGGGGGAATGGTTTTAAACTGAAAGAGGGGAGATTTAGGTTAGATGTTAGGAGGAAATTCTTTATTCAGAGGGCAGTGCAGCCGTGGCACAGGCTGCCCAGAGCAGCTGTGGGTGCCCCATCCCTGGAGGTGCTCAAGGCCAGGCTGGATGGGCCCTGGGCAGCCTGATCCAGTGGGTGGCAGCCAGCCCACGGCAGCGGGTTGGAACTGGGTAGGCTCTGAAGACCCTTCCAACCCAAGCCATTCGGTGATTCTTTTATTCTGTGATTTCAGCCTTTCACTTCTTAGAAGGTGTTATCCCTAGTTTCCCTAGTTCTCACAAAAATACCTTTTATTTTTATTCTTCTTCAAGACAGAATGATTTGTAGTATAAGCAGCAGGACTGTTAAAACTTCATTTCCTTTGATTTTGAGCTTGGGTCTCATTCCTGTATTTCTTACTGATTTGGCTGGACAATGGAAAATAATTGCTGTGACTAGTTCACATTTACTAGTAGGTCTGTTTTTGTGCGCATATTGATTCTCATGAAAGTTGTAGAAATATGTCTTTTGGACTCCTCTCTGTTTAAAATTGGCTGGTTATGTCTGAATTTGTTTGTGAAGAACTAGCAGAAAGGGGACTGATGATGAGCAGACTGCATGCTCACATAAAGTGCTTTTGTGGAAGATGAGTTCTATTTCATTTTAAAAGACAGTATTCTGTCTTACTTAGAATTATCTTTTTGCTTTGCTGAAGACAGAGACAATGACAAAACCAGAATGAATTCACAGAGACAATGACAAAACCAGAATGAATTCATTACATTTTTCACTTGGGCCAGACCTGCATTTTCTGTGAATAAATACACACATGGGTACACATACATATTTAAAATATATATGCAGAGAGAGAAAGAGAAAACTTAAAAACAAGTTTGACAAAGACATTTCACCTCCTTGTACCTGTGATCACTGACAACACTTGGCTAATATCTGCTTTGTTCTCAGAACTGTGACGAAATGCCATTACACATCTCCTCTCTGCACCTTGGCTATTTTAAGATCAGCTTATAAATTAGAGACATCTCCTCAATCCAGGAGAATGAGCTTCATTATATTGCATCCCACCGTGGCAAGCTCAGAACAGCGGTGTCACGGAATAGCTGTGACCCCTGTTCTCCCTAAGTTGTCCCACAGAGCCCTAGCAGGAGAGGGAGTTGGACCCACAGCAGGGCAGGCAGGGATGAAGGAGCTGAGCTCCAGCCTCTGTCGCGCTTCTCTGGCTTAGGGTGCCCGGGTTGTTTGCCCAGGGCTGGCTGCCAGAGCCCGCTGCCAGCACCTTTCCTCTGCATCCCCTCAGGCAAGCTTGGTGCTTGTTCTCACTTTCTTCCTAGGGCAGAACAGTTGGGGCATAGATTTTTGTCTCGTGCTGATGGATACAGAGGAATCGTGACAGCAATTACAAATTGAGTTTTGCTTCTCAATCACTGTTAAATCAGCGTCACATAAACCTGCCAAATGTCATGCCCCACAGCCATGTAGCTGACAGATCTGTCTTGTCATGTCAGGCCTCGGGGAGAATGCGAAGGGAGAGACCCTCCCTCCCACAGCCACTCTGGTGGGGGGATGATAATGCAGTGATCTGGAAGGCAAGATTTCTGCTCAGGCTCTGACTTTTGTCATTCAAAGCCTTATGCTCCTGTGCTCTGGCAGGACCTATTATTTTACTCTGAACTCACCTGAAAAATTGGACAAGGTCATTTCCAGCAGGTATGGCATCTTCAGTGTAACCTTTGTTCTGATGAAATTAAAATTTCATCCTATGATCATCCGTGACTTCACGTGCAAATGAGCTCAGTGTGGACTAACTTAATTAGGAACTAGTTAAAATTCAGTGGAAGTAAGGTATTTGTAATCTGAAAAAAAAAAAGAGCTGCTGCATCATATTTTCTCTCCTTTCAGAAAACTTTGTTTAAAAGTGGTTTATAGTAAATCAGGGTACATTGTTCTCTCAGCAAGGGTCTCAGTTTCTGCTCCCATACCCCAATACATTCTTATGCTGGTCACCAGCTGATGGAAATCCCACAACTACATAGGTCCTGAAAGCATTAAGTCCCCAGGGCAGAGCTAATACTTGAGGACACGCACATGCAAATAGGGAAATCTTATCTTTTTGCTACACTGCAGATAAACAGAGAACTTCATGAAGCAGGACTGGTGAGGCAGTTCTGTTCCCACCATAAAATCTGTGCCTTTGTTAAATTTTGAAGCTTTCTGCATATGCAAGTTATGTATGAATATGTAAATTAGATTATTAGAGCCAAAAGCTGTAGGCTTGGAAATTATCAGAGCCCATTTTCTGTACTCTTGAATTACACAAGAGTCATTTGTTAGGCTTTTTGGAGCTCTGTAATCAACACTGTGAGAATGGATGCAGCCAGGGAAAACACTGAATGACATCTTTATATTTCTAAATACTGAACAGAAATAGAAATAACCCAAACAGGAAAGAGCTAAAGACANATTTTTTTTTTTTTTTTTTTTTTTTTTTTTTTGTGAATGCTACAGAGTGGAGATTGTGACATCTGTGATCATCTTGGCATTGTCATGTTGATTTCCAGACCTGCGGGGTTCAGATAATTTTGAATAAGCTATCTCGTTTGTGGCTCAATAGCAAACCCTCAGCAACCAGAATGCAGTTCTTCAATTGTTGTTGGTTTTTAATTATTATTACTAATGCTACTGATACTACTGCTGCTACTACTATCAATTTTGGTATCACCATTCTTCCTGTGATCTTTATGGTCAGGTGCTTGAGTTTTAAAGGAAAATTCTTAGTTGGGGTATTTTCTCACCAGGCTAGAAGCCTCTAACTTTATTGTTGACAAAATTCTTCAATTAAGGGCAGGAATCCAGCTTTCATGTCAAAACAATGTTTTTTTTTTTTAAAAAAAAAAAAAAAAAAGAAGTGTATTATGATTACGAAATTCTAGTTTTGGAAGGTGTTATGCAGGCATTTATGTAGTGGTCTGGCTGAGCTGATTATTTCTATCAGCCCATATTCTTTCAAAAAGAAGGTCTTGTGCTTGCCTGTAAGACAGTTTTGGTTGCTAGAACACAGTTTTACAGGTTTCCTTCCTCATATGTTCCACATTAATGCTCATTAGCATTCATTTAAGTTTTATTTAAAATTTTAATTGCCTCGCCAATGAAAGGACAAAAGAGCAATTGGGGATAAGAAGAATAATTCTGTACAGATGACTACATTTATAATTCTTCAGAAATACTTTATTATGTTTTCACAACATGCCCAATATCTCCCAAATGCAAAAGATGATTTTTTTGCGGCAATAATCTTATGATGAAGCAGCATTTTCTATTGGTTTTACTGTCCCAGTTGCAGTATTTACTGGCTTATCCTGTTCCAACTGTAAACAGAGTGTTTTCTGAAAATCTGCTTTATTTTTTACAGAACAATTTCCTTGGAGTAATTCTCTTTTGAAGTCCTGGTTATGATTTTGTTATTCATATTAACTTCATTAACTGGCAGTTATTTATTGGGTTACAGATCTGAGATTACCTTCAAGGCTCTGAGAAGAAACAAGGTGCTGAAGGAGTGCTGTAATCCACTGGTGCTGCTGGTGATGGTGCCTGTGTAACTCTTCACCTGAAGGATCAGTCTTTTCCTCCCCTAATATACCAGTGGGATCCTGCTCAGCAGTCGCCCTCTCACCGGTGTCTTAGTGCCTTCTGGCGTGTAGGGCTGATGAGAAGGGCTTCCCCCTCTGGACACGGAGCAACAGCTCTCCAGGAATGCTGTAGGCAGGGTTCCTGTGCCTTTGCCAGTGCATTAGGGACTGAGGAAACCAAAATTTGCGTGTGTGGAGCAGGTCTGTTCTTAATATCCTTTTTCAAGTGAACAATTTATAGACCATCAAATCTAGGTGACAAGTGATAGGACACAAGGAAATGGTCTCAGGTTGTACCAGGGGAGGTTTAGATTCAAATATCATAAAGAATTTCTTCACAGAGAGAGTGGCCAAGCATCGGAACAAGCTGCCCAGGGAAGTGGTGTATTCCCTGCCCCTAGAGGCGTTTTAGAGCCGTGTGGGCATGGCACTAAGGGACATGGTTTAGTGACGGGACTCAGCAGGTCAGGCTGATGGTTGGACTTGGTGATCCTGAAGGCCTTTTCCAATCTAGATGATCCTGTGATTCTATGCACGGTCACACTGTAATTTAGCCAGAATCCTTTAGACTTCGTTTTCACATCTGCAGTGAGACAGGTCACGGATTTACTTACTTCAGAACTGAAATAATTTGAGAGATATTTGAAATAATAGAAAACAGTTCTTGTCCTAAGAAATGACCTTCCTGCTTTCAGTGAAATACTGTGTTAAAGCCTGCAGTCTGGTTATTTGATTTTCTGGTGAGCTGAGAGTTTCTTTTAAGTTGAGGACATATAAAACAATGTGAATGCAGCACACTTTGTTGTAAGTGTAGAGTAGTCAGTTGTCTGGCTTGTAAATCACTACCCCTGTGTAGCCTTCATCACTTTCACTGGATTGTATTTAATTAAGGTATTGTGTGCCTAAAGGCAAAAGCATTCAAATTTGAGGGATGGAATGCAGTAACTGGCGACCTGTACTTCCACCGGCATTTGCAGCCTAACTAGTCAGAAATACACTCTGAAATATGATTGATTCAGACAAATGTGCTGGTGAGGAAATTTTCAGTGAAAATATTCTCACTCCTATGTAGTAGTTATGATTTTCCACAAGGAAATGAAGGGTACAATTGATTTTCTTTAAGCTTTGTATGCTTATTCTTTTCTGAAGTTTAAAAACAGAGCTGTAACAAATCCATCTGCCAAAATACCCACTTTGGAAAACACAGAAGGCTATGGTCTGAGAAAGGCAGCAACTGTTAAATAGCTGAAATTGTATAAGATTTTAGAAGTGAGCATTATGCAAAATAGGAAACTATTCAAGCTTCAAGTACAAATAAAATAATTTAATTTCGAGAGAGTATAAATCCAGATTATATCTCACAGCCCAAGTAAATATAGAAAGCCTTCAAAGTTTCTGCACATGTAAACTACAGCATTTTCATGGTTTTTCATGGTTACCCAGGGCTTCACCACTTAGTCTTCTGAGCAAAGCTGCGTAACTAATTGATTTTTCATTCCACAGGCCATAATAAATATTGAAAAGATGAATGTATTTGAGAATTAGAAAAAAAAAAAAAAAACTAAAAATTTATTTAACTTAAGCACGCAAGCAGGAATCAAAGCATTATTCTTTTTTCAAATGCAACCAATTTTTGAATTTTTAAATTCTCCACCCTTCATGCTAATTGTTTATCTTTCTTGCCTGGCCAAATCACTGAGACAAGATAATTAGGTGTTAGACGTGATGGAGCGTCCATTTAATATTGCAGTTTTTGTAAATGACCTGTCTGAGAAGCTCTGTATATTATAGCTAGTGATTTCTGTCAAATGCCAAATTTCTGTCAAATAAGGACTCAGATTTCTGTTTGATAATTTGCTAAACATATTTGCCATTAAAAAACAAGTGTGACATTAGCCGCAGCTATACCCTGTCATGGTTCTGTTCTTTGTTTACAAAGATTTTACATCCATCCCTAATAAGGGGTTCTCATTTTTAGCAATTATGAAACCTTTTAGTGTCAGTCATTAACCAAGCAGAAGATACAAGTTGATTGACTTTGACTTATACTAGCTCTTCTTTTTTTTTTTTTTTTTTTTTTTTTTTTAATAACATGGACTGATTATCAAAGAGTAACTCTGAAAATGGTTTTAGAAATACAGAAGAAAAACATAACTGAGAACATACGATGAGACTGCAAGGTTCCAGTCTTCGCCAAAGTCAAGGAGGTTTTCATTTTCCTTCCCTTGAAGATGTGTCCCAGAATTTCTTTTTTAGAAGTTCCTGTTATGTAAGGTCCTGTGTACACTGAGAAGCCAAGTCTGGCCTTCTGGAGATTTCTCATGATAAATTTGGTGTGTATATATGATCACAGAAGTAGGTTTGTTGTGACATTATATATGCTGGACAGGGATAATTTTATTTATGAAGTAACCATTCTTCTTCTGAAAGTTCTGGATTTCATGATTTCAAGGACACTTTTGACTGATTTTGAAGATCATTCTATTAATATATAATCTTTAAATCTTTTTTTTTTTCAATTTAAAAAGAAAATGTGGTATAAAAGATCAAATCAATTATCCACTTCAACTAGTAATTTATTTCTGACAGTTATCAACACCGATGGTTCAGAGGAAAATTCAGGAACTTTTGTATTTACCAGTTATAAGATCATCATCTGACGTGATATGTCCTCTTGGATTTCACAGTATTTGTTAGATTTTATCCCTTCCAGAATGTTTATCTGTCAACATCATGTCAGGTTTTGATGTATTTGGAAAGCACTCACCCACACCTAGAGATAATTTATGACAGATGGAATTTAATTGCTACTATTTCTCATGACCATGTAAAGATTATAAAGGTAAAAAAAACAAACAAACAAAAAAAAACCTGAATATTTTCTTTATCTTAATGCTTATATGAAGGATTTCTTCTGTTACAGGGATTAAGTTGTGTAACTTGCTGTAGGAATATGTAGGAAGAAAATATCAGCCAGTTTCCAGGTGGCCTTTGACAGATTTATACACAGGGCTGTGTGACATGGCTGCCCACAGCAGCCTTCCAATCCTATGTCTGTCTTTCTGCAGGGATTTCAGGGGGTTTTAGATCCCTTTGGAAGCCAACTGAGGTTATGTGGACATGCAAGTATCAGCTGGAGACACTGTGATATCTTCACTGTCAAAGAAATAAAAGTTTAGACTTTCCTTCTAAAAATACAATTATTCCTTTACTCAATAAAAAGGCTTCTCGCCACCCTCTGTTATATGCAGTAGACTTTTAAAATAATTCTCAAAGCCTTAGCCAGAAATATGCTTGATGTCATAAAAATTCATAGTAAATTTTGAGCCTTCAGAGACGGGAGGTGTGAATGACTTCCAGGGCTGAAATGGTGCCCTGAGAAGGACTTGCTCAGCGGTTCAGGCTCAGGGGACTGCAGGACTGTCTGCACATGCAGCTGGAACTGCTGCAGGATGATACAGTAAAACACAAAATTGTGCATAAGGTTGCAGGACCATTCTGTCCAGCCTTTTATGTAGGCTACAGGGCCACTCTTTCTAATTGGTTTCTGATTTATTCATTTTTTTCTAACTCCCTCACTACCTCTTAATTATAATATATTGTTCCTTTTCTTATTTTTTTTAAAAATTTGCTCTCTTTAAATATATGCTTTTGGAGCATACCTACATGATCAGCTGAAAAGGCTTTTTTATTTTATTATTGGTTCTTGCGTTTCTTTGACTGTTGATGTTACACAATAGAAGGAACACAGCTGCCTGAGGTGCCAATTTATCACAGTGGGGTAGAAATAGCCCATAGTGGTATGGTACTTTGCAGTGACAAGAAAAATAGTAGAAAATCTCAAAATTGCTTTATTTTACAAATGCTTTATCAAGTTATGAGACAAGTAGTCCATCACTAATTGTTTTTTGTGTAAACAGTTTTGAGAATAAGAAATTCTTCACTTGTATAAAAATAATGGAAATATTTTAACTTCTTCCTACTAACTATTTTTTAAATATATTCTTTCCATTTCCTGCATTTCCACTTGGACTGTTTGGAGTTAGAAATTTTCTGATGACACTGTACAGAAAATGACTAAGATAATTTAAATGCCAGCCCGATAAATGTAACAATAATGCTATCTGATAGATATACGGAGTATTTTATACAACATTTGTGAATATCTATTCTTACTGTGTTAGCACCCAGTGACCCAGAATAAGAATAAAAGTTCCTATACAGAAGGTACAGCATCAGCAAAGGAAGAGAGTCTTTGATAGAGAGTTCATGAAACCGAAGTCAAAAAACAAATGCAGTTTCTAAGTTGAAATTAGAAACAAAATTTCAAATGAAATGCCTTTGTGAAATTTAAGTTTTATGTTTAATCTCATCTATATAAAACAAAAGGTGCTCAGAAGCAAGGTCACATTATCAGGAATTCTACAGATGTCTTAATCAAAGCATGAACTCCAAAAAGAGCAACATCGGTGAAACTGGCAGCGCTGACATCTCTTTAGTAAGTTGATCGTTACTAATACCTGGCTTGATATTGCCGCCCAGTAAACAAATGACAGAAAAGATGGCAGAGAGTGCACTGCACATCAACTTAATGCAAAGCTAAAACGTGGCTAGAATGTAACGGAATTCAAAAGAATTATAACAGGCATGAGGGAAGTCGGGAAAGTGAAAAAGATTGCCTGAAGTTTTCTCTAAATTATTTATGAGGGTTAAGATGGAACCCTGTCTGCCTGTGCAAAACTCCTCTGTGTGACAGGGCCCTGATCCTGCTCAGGCACGTTGTATGAGAAATAGCAATCTGGGAAAGGATAAACTGTGTTAGAAACTAAACAGAAAGTAAATCTGATTTTCAGAGATGTGGGACAGAGAAGAGTTAGAGGAGCTACATAACAGTTTTTCAGCAATTAGCAGGTAAATATAAATCTACCCAATAAATCTAGTAATCAAGGAAAAAATCAAAACTGCTCCTATCCTGTTTCTGTTGCCTCAAGGAAAAGCTGTCCTCTACAGGACACTGAGAATGATGAAGAGATCATTCTTTAGAAAGGAGTAGAGGAAAGTGGCACATGGAAAAGGGGTAAAATGGACCAAATATAATTTCTGAGATAGGCTCTGTGCTTGTGGGGAAGAGGGTGGAGGAGGAGAGTGTAAAGACCACTGTAGGGCATCCCAAATGCGGTAAGTCTTTTGAGCAAGAACAGATTCATTGCTGGGAGCTTTGTTCTTCTTTTAAATGCTCTGTGCTGTAATGTGTCTAAGCAGCTGTCACCACCTCTGCAGGCATGCTATTCCAGATGTGGACGCAATAGGGCATACAGGCACATGACACACAGCTTTTGAATACCAGTTAGGGAGTAGATGTTCCACTTCACGTATTGCTGCTCTGACATGTGGGTTGTCTCCGATGTACATAGCTGGCTTCCTGATGGAGATTGGAAGCTCAGGTATGCTTTATTGGTATTTCTTTACAGGTTCCATATGTACAGAACCATTAGCTGGATTTTATTTTGTTATTTTCTTTGAATGTCAAGACAGCCCATTTGGCTGGCCTATAATTTTACTTTTAAAGTAAACATCGTAAAGAATTATCATGATTATCCAATTCGTATGCACAATGAACAGAAGTACGATAGCGATGACAGCAGTGAGCAGATAAAAAGAACTAAAAGCCAAAAGACTGATGCCTGGAAAATAGTGTTTCTTGTTCCCACAGAACTGAAAGGCTCATGAAATATAAAACATTTCTAAGGATCAATATGCTGTCCTATGAAAAGATAATCTAAAATTATCACATGTGCTACAGCATTCCCCTTTTTATCTGATGCCACTACACAGGCAAATTTCATTAGTGACTTTGGATATTTTTTAAGTCCTTTTTCCCTTTTTATGTATGCAGCGAATGTATTTTCTTAGTGAATCTCTAAACAATTATTTGACAGGTTGAGGTTTCCCTGTGATGTTGCTTTCAGCATTGCACCTCAGTGAAAATGTCCCCGGGCAGTTTCCTTTGCGTGACCAAAGCGCTCTTGAGCCCACCCCCTGGTGAGCCTCCCAGGGGGCTGTGCAGGCAGAGAACAAATGATTACAGGCCAGCTTTTGTCATCCTCTCTGTGTTTATATAAGGTAAATACCAGTGCAAACTGAAAATATGGAAAACTTCCACAGCTGCCAGCAGCCCAGAGTAATTGTTGGGCAGCAGTTGAACATTTTTGATGTTAATCTTTATGTTAGCATGGCTGGCGTGTGGCTTCTCCAATGAATATCACTATTAGCTCTTCTATGCCTGACAGCATTTGAGAGAAAAAAATTTACTGAACATCAAACTGACAAACCCTTATGTATAGCAGCTCTCAAGACGAATAGCTGTAACACTTCACAGGCTACAAAAGACTCAAGTCTCTCACAGCAATGTCTGATGTTCACTTGCAGAATAAAAAATAAAATAAAATAAAAAAACTTCTAGTGCACTGGAGCTTAATTTTTTATTTAATAAATAATGTTTAAATACTAAGGCACATTATTTTTGTTTTCCTTGTGTACTCTTCAGTGATTACAAGCAAAAAAGAATTAGACTAATGATGTCCCTATAAACTGCCTTTTCTACAAATGACTATTATGTTTCAAGTGCTATATTTATGGTGAAAAATATAATGGCTCTTAAGTGACTTAGGGTATCAGAATTAGAAAAAAAAAATCAGTGCATGAAGACTAATACAAAACCAATAACTGCAATTCATAGCAGAAGACATTTTTTCCCCAAATCCTTGAGGTAATAGGTAATGAGATAATACAACAGTGTGTGTTATCTGATGGATTAACCAAAAGGACAAATTATAGATACCTATGCAAATGTTTGATTTTTTTTTTTTTTTTTTTTTTTTTTTTGTAGTATAGTGACCATCAGATTTACTGAGGCAGGATTATTAGGTACAGCTGATTAACAAAGGCAATAGTCAATTCAGAAGAATGTATTTATCTAGCTATATTGCAGGAAGTATCAGTCTCCTAATGTCCTTTGGCATTAAGGTAAGAATATTGACATAAGTATATGTCCATCATAGCATCAAAAATAAAACAGATCATCAATATAAAAGTATTATGATACATGCTTGAAATACTAACTTTAGATCCATCTTCTCTCCAGACAAAATAAAATCACTTTTACTATCATTTTGGAGGTATTCATGAAAATCCTTATGTTTTCTGAGTGCCTGTTACACTAAACCCAAAATTTCTTTTAAATTTTATACATCAGTTTCAAATTCTGCTGCTTGAGTCCTTGTACATGATATGGACGTGCACAGCTAATGTGGTCCATTTCATGTCCCTCCTACAGTGCTGCAGGAGCTTCTGCAAGGAAATATCTTGCACACTTGTGTAGAAATTGGAGGAAGAGAGTTTGGCTGTCCTTCATGAAGAAAGAACTCTTTTCCCAGAACAACTTTCCTAATAGTATTCTGCACATCACTTCATACCCACAAGGAAATAAGGAGATATCTAGTAGATGCCTTTGCCTTACTTGTTTAGGGATGGATGTCAATGGGTGACAAGAAGAGAGAGATCTGTAAGGAAGAGGCCATTTTGCACACATTAAAACATTTAGAAACATTAGAAAATTTTAGCATTGTTCTATGTAAAGGAGGAAATATGTGCGTTTTCTTTCCATTTTATACAGAAGTCTCTTGGTAACAAATGGAACCTTCAATACAATAAAACTGACATGAAAAAGCTGTCATGTGAGCGCTATGTGTCTGGAATGATGCCAGTCAATAATAGATTGCATACCTCTGGTTAATTTATTAGCCACCTGTTCCAGAAGCCATTACAAGAGCACATTAAGATGCTATCAGCTTGGGGTAGTATTTTGAGCTTCAGACCTTTGAAGATGTTTTTCATGTAAAATGACACTAATAGAAAACTGAAATAAAGAGTAGTACATACTCCTCTCCATGAAGGAAAAGGGGGAATTTTCCATATGTTACGAGCTCTGCTTCCATCCTCTTTGAGAAAGAGTATTTTGTTATGAAAACATTTTCTCACTTAATTAAAATGGAAGCTACTAAAGAAAACTTGATAATGCACATGCAAAGATTGCAAATATGACTGCAACAGATGACCTGTGCAGACATGTGGGAATTGTTACAAAATTACAAGGTATTGTAGGCTAATTCATTAGTTTACTGCCTTTCATAAGAGGTGTCTTTTTCTGTATGCATGTTTCTGCAATTAAAAGCTTAATTTTTCATAACTTAACTCCCCAGAGTGTATCAATGGCACATACAGACTTACATAGCGGAGTTACAGAATCAGAAGCTAAGAAAAATGGAGAAGTACCATTTTCCTTTTCATTTTCACTACATCTGGAATAACACACCTGCAGAGGTGGCGACAGTTGCTTAGAGGATAGAGCATTTAAAAGAAGAACAAAGCTCCCAGCAATGAAGTACCAGACGGCCAGCTGAGGAAAACGGATTTGAAGAATGTTCATGGATAGATCAGGAGATGCCTTCTCAGTGGACATTGTCCGTGCTACTGTGTATTGTCCTTATGCAAATAAGACAGTCAGAAAACACAGTTCCAATGCTGTCATACTTACCATGGGGACATCATGAGAAAAAAAAAAAAGGAAAAAACACAAAAGAAAAGTCAAAATTAATGCAGCAGGGTCCAGGAAGGAGCTCTCATACCATCCTTTACAAAAGGAAACAGAGAGAAAACAGCAGAAATGGGAAGAGCAGGCATTCACAAATTAGGTGCACTTCCAGTAGCACTAATGTAAAATATTAATGTGAGCTGTGTGGCCCTCAGTGGTCAGAAGCTTGGATATAACCCTCAGTACTGCCCTGGTTTGTTACAGAATTTTTTACATAGGTATTTTATTCAGATTCTTACTGGCCTGATATGACAAGATGATAGCCTGAGGGGTATTGCTGAAGGCCTGAATGTAAAGAGAGAAGGTGAGAATCCTACTTTAGCATCTCATCAATCAGACTGTAAGAAAAATGAAACATCTGTGATTAATGTAGTATACCACAGTCACCAGAATTGATTGTTTAATCTTATATGAGATAGGACAAGTTCTGGTGACATTTTAGCCCTGTAAGTGGTAGACAGAATTAAGGAGTTTTTAACAGCAGGTTATTTAAAACTAAGGGAGGAATACAGTCTTAAGACAAGAAATGTGTGTTTTGTCTGGATATAAGATGGGGTGATACTGCTGAAAAAGTCGTGTTGGATATTTTAGTCAATCTCTAATGTTGCTGCAGGATATTCTCAAGTGGTAGAGAATTATTCAGGTTCTGTACTTGTGGCTACATTTGGTTTCAGCCAGAAGGAAAAGTAGCAATAAAGCATATGGAAATTAGGGCCTGATCCTTACTGCTTTTCATCCTGTGTAAATAAGTATAGTTTTGCAGAGTGAAAGGAAAATACTGTTGTTCTGAGCCAGTGTATTTTAGCTCTCATACTGTAAGAATGTAAGTACTTACAGAAGATGCATTGCTATAATGAATAAGATCCAACATTTCCTCAAGCAAGAGCCTCACTAATATGCCATTCTTTAAAAAAATGATACAGATACCTGATACAGACTCTTAACAAGTCATGCACATTTCTCCAAGCTGTCCATGCATATAGCTTTCCTTCAAAGAAACTAATGCTGAGGAGTGCAAAGTAAATAGATTTTTTTTTAAGAGTAATGGCGTGGGGTAGGATTGATACTCTGTGGATCGCACCGCTGTAGTTAAGAGCATTCTCTGCTTGTACAACCAAAGCAGAATGTGTGTTAGTAACTCTTATTAGTGCCCTCAAAACCAGTATCGTTGATGAGTTAGTTGTAATGTTCACATCTTAAATGACCAACACAGGTGACATTTATCTGTCAAATATAAGTATAGCAGGGCTGATTTCTCTCATTCCTATTATCCTGTGTGTTGCAGCATAGTGCAGAGAAAACAGCTCCTGTGGGCACCTCCTTTTCATTAAGGCAGTTCCCTTCTGAAGCCCTGTGACCACGCTATTCCCCAGCCAGCCAGAAATATGGAGCAGACACAGGGTGTTTGAGGCCAAGTCTGAACAGCCCCTGTGACTGCCTTAGCTGCCTGGGGACAAACACATCCCAACCCAAACTGCCCCAGTGACAGAAGGCCATTTTTTGCTTCCTCATAGCAGATCTTGAGATCTCAGTAACTACAGCACAATCTGACTTACTGTCTGTTGTTTGAATGGGGAATGACAAGGAATTTGTTCAGACCAAATGATTTTAAAAATTGCTGAAGAGTCAGTGCACATATTTTCATGTTCTCTGAAGTGTGGATGTTATTTTATTCTAAAATTTTATTCTAAATTTTTAAGCCCTTACTAAAGTGGCATCTATCTTGCAAATAGTTATTCATTTTAACACAGTCCTAAGTAGTCAAAGGAGAATAAAAGATTAAAGATCACTACTGAGTAATTTTTGTAAAAACATCTAATATTTCCCATTGGATTCAAAATTAAACTAAATGAATTCTAAAACAGTAATGCTTTACTATTTTCTCTGTTGAGCTGTCACCAAGATCAGTAGTGAAAAGCCTAATTCTGAAAAATTATATTCCCATCAGATCAGAACATTTTTATTTCAGTGTCTAAAAAGAACTAAGTTTTATCTCACTGTTCATTATAAAATTGTAGTCATCTATTTAACAATACATAGGCTATAGAAATTCTGGATAAATTCATCACCTTGTGAAGGGATGATAGATCTGAGTCTTTACATCTGGGAGCATTCATTGGAAACTGATGAATGGTTTGATGTTAGTTCCTGAGAAGGGTGTGTTCCAGGGCTTTAAAAATGCAGTCACAGCTAGAAGGCTGTCTAAGGCACTGGCACAGGCTGCCCAGAGAAGCTGTGGCTGCCACATCCCTGGAGGCATTCAAGGCCAGGCCGGATGGGGCCCCGGGGAGCCTAGTGCAGTGGTTGGCAACCCTGCCCACAGCAGGGGGGCTGGAACTAGATGATCTTTGAGGTCTTTTTCAACCCTGGCCATTCTATGATTCTACGATTCTACGATTCTGAGCAAGTCTTGTCTTCATCTGTGGGCTCCAAACTGTCACTGGAACAAAGTTTCTACCACAGCTGTTTGCAAGAGTGACTTTCTCAGTGTGAGCAGAGTAAAATGTAAGGTGTGTGTCCTTGCAACAGAGAGGTCTGCTACAAACAACTGTTCAAAACCTGGAAGTTAAAAACAGGCTAAGAAAAATACAGTCACTGACAAACTGCCTTTCAGTAGTGAGAATCCAAGGCAAGTCTGGCATAGCTAAGGCATCTAGAAGAGACATGAAAATGAAGAAGGGCATGAATGGCAGAGAAACCCCAAGCCATTGCCAGGAAGCTATTCAGAGGGATCGTAAAGAACCGTGTCATCAGGACATTTTGCTGAAGGCTTCCTATGCACTGGACAATTTGGACTTTGATAAGAAAAATACAGGTCTTGTCCGATCTACGGAGTGGTTTGTAACTGTGTGGTGCCTTATTCATATCTAATAAGAATAATTTTGCATATTCTACTTTATTTGCCTGGAAATTAACTCTGGCTTTAAAAAAAAATATTCTGAAGGCTTTAATGTTGTAAGGACAGGCTTCCCTCACCCACTGTCCTGCCATTTCTGGTCACTAGACCAGACATTTCCTCTGAGGGTAGCAGATGTTCATCCAGCCTCATGAAAATCTTAGCATTCCTGCTGCGTGTTCATGAGAGGAAGTAGAGGTATAGGATGCCAGTGCTACAAGTGAAACACTCTGAATTCACACAACAGATAAAATCTGTCTTATTGACAGTATAGGAAGTGCTGGACATCGCCGCGAAGAGTGAAGCTTGAATTCTAGAGAGATGGTATTGTTAAATGTCTTTGTGGACATTACATAAAATCAGTCATGCATTAAAGCTCTGAAAGTACAGCAGCAATGTGTCATTAGCAAATTAGTGTAGTGGCTAGAAGGAGGAGATATTTTACAGTAGGCTCAGGTGATGGCCTGCTGTCTTCTCTCTGGGCCTGTATGGTGCTTCAGAGCAGTAACCTTTGCCCCTGCAGCTGAAGGGCAGTGTAAAATCTGTACCAGACTGAAATTTTGCTTTAAAGCTAAATCAAGAAGACTGTAGTCTTAGAGTACTTGGACCACTCTCGTCTTGTTCCCCTTTTCCTTTTTCTCTCTCCCTAGCTGGTTATCATTGCATCCCTTCAACACGATAGGAAGTGTGGATTTTCAAAGAATATTAACAACCAATGGAGGAGATAAAATCAGACCTCAGAAGCCCTTGTCTTGCTGCTCACTACGTCACAGGATGCACTCCTTTGCCCAGGGGAGTGTGTGAGCACGCAGAACATTGCTATGCTTCCCAGAGGAAACCCAATCTATACTGTAGGCCGACAATATCCATTTCAGAGCAATATTTCGTAGATTTCCTTCTCTACCTCTTAAATGACTGTAATGTTGTAGTTATGCAGAAACAAATGCATGTATGTTGTGAATGGACCATGACACACTGAGGGATGTTGAGCAAAAAAATGAAAATTATGTGAGGGATTTAAATGTTGGAGAACAGAGAGGAGGGTGAGGGACCTACTGTAAGATGAGAGTGAGGAGAGAGAAGAGGAACATTTTGTTGGTGAGAGGTTTCACGTATACTTTGCAGTGGTTAGTAGGCTTAGCTGTCACTGTAGTCATTGCTGGGGAAACTTCTCAAGTTTTATTTTCCTATGTGATAATGATGTGTGTTAAAATTGTAACTTTTACAGAATTGCTGAGAAAAAGTGTATAAAATTAACCTTTTTTATATTTCAGAGTTTTTTGCCTGTATGTGAATGTATTTCTACTCAAAGTTCATTCTAAAATAATCTTTCTACTGTATGAATTAAAGGCTCCAAACACTCAGATGCTAATAGTAGGGTGTAATCACTGGTCCGTAACTCATAACTCTTTCAATATTAAAACTCATAACTCTTTCAATATTAAAAATAATAAATACTTCCCTTGGGTTTCATATACATATTCTGTTAGGCTTAGCTCAAGGAAGTGTGTGGTTTAAACCAACAGTTCAACCAGTCTCAATGCTTACTGTAGCCCTGTGTCTGTTTGTTGCAAATTTCTATGGTTTGCTTTACCAAGCGAAGAAGTTCTGTGTAATTTCCTATTGTGTAATAGGAAAGTGACAGTAATAACCTGTACCTTTGTAAGCATTTAAAGCAGCATGCTCTCTCCTGCCATCTAAGCTCAAATTATCCTACATTTCAAGAGTGCTTATAATCTTTGCAGAGGAGGTAATGCTCAGAAAGTCTACCTTTGTTTGCCAAGACACCAGCTGTCATCTCTCCTACGCTGGAATCTTTTAGTTGTATCACCTGGCCAAGTAAATAATGAGTGCTGGGCAACAACTCACTGTTATTCCCAAATCTGGTGAAGTATCAGAACACAATCAGAATTAAGGGAATGTCTGCTGTCTTCTGAGCTGGCAAGGCAATGAGCAGTCCAGAATTTGTGAAACAGTCTGCCATTTAAAGCACAGTTGGCATGCTCTTTTCCTGTGAAGTACTGCCACAGGTGGTGACATGCTTCAGAGAGCTAAGAGAATTGACACTATAAGAGACTCTTTAGGTTGACAAATCCTTCTTAGGTAAAGCGTTAAATGAGCAGTTCACAGGAAAGAAAGTGACAGAACAAAAAGCAACTCCCTGCTAGCCTTACAGGGCAACTCCCTTCCTTTCCTCCCTCACAAGATGCAAATTACATAAATATACACATCTGCACATAAACAGCTGCCTTGAAGGATAGGCCCAAACCTGACTTTAAATTAAAT
>VXAV01008430.1:156197-214384 GCA_013399715.1 Alectura lathami | reverse complement strand
AACACAACTGGTAGTAAATAAAAGGTCAACACAATACAGCTGGCATGTTTTCCTTAGTGTTGAGTAAACATTTGCCTTTTAGAAGTGTCCTGTTCCCTTATCTTTGCCCTCAGTCAATAAGAAGGTAGCAGATTACAAAATACATGAAACCAAAAGGTCCAGGGAGAGCTGTGGTATCTATTCCATTCCTTGCTATCATGATTTCCCAGTTGGAGATTCTTCAGATTTCCTCCTGCAAGTGACTCAAGAAGGTTTGGGAGAGAAGTGAGATGAGTCTCTGTCCCCCTGAAAGGAAGAATGTTTAATAGCTTGTCTACATTTGGAATTTAACTGAATTGCTATTGCACAATAAATTATTCCACTGTAGCTGTCTTTATACACACTCTCTGGTGAAATATTTATTGCATTTGCTGACTAATTATTCAAAGAAAAATTCTTCTAAGATAGGATGGCCACATGGAGAGTTGAATAGTAAATCCTTTAATAATCATTCTTGTGAACTGATGTGTACATACAGCTCCTCATCACTGTTCCAAGTGGAGTAAAATGTTTCACTTTTACCACCAGGTGTGCAAAGTACATACTAAGTTATGCTCACCCAGTAAAATGTCGTTTTAATATGCATTTTAGTTTAGTGATTCTACACTGCCTGATACTTAAATTCCTTAACAATTCAAGGACATGTTTTGTGATCAGTGTTGCTGAGTAATTCAGAATAAAATGTAAATAAAAAAAGACTTGTGAAGGGTTTGTAGATGTTCAGTAATTGGAACATAGGCATCCTGTTCTGTTATTCAATTAATTCTGTTTTTCCCTCTCCAGCACAAGTTTATGGGTGGGAGGAAAGCAATAGGCATCTTGCTGCGAAAATGCACCCCAGTCGGTTTTGCTCTGTTATACATGGGTAATACTGATGGAGCTAATTGGGCTGCAACGTGTAATGGAGATAGAATTTTGCTTGCCCCATGTTTACTTTCCAGTTACTCTGTGCTTCTTATTTATTGGTAATTTAGTTCAAAATCCATGTCCCTGCTTCTTTTCTATTAACACTAATTAAACGGATTCCTTGCAAGCAAAATTCTTTCAAGCTTAATAGTACTGCGTTTGGACTTATTTGTCTTACATGCGTTAAAATGTAAGGCCTTAAAAATGCACATTTGGGAAATGAATGGGGGCCAAATGAGTCATCAAAACTCATTCTCACTTTCTTTAGTAGCCTGTTCACTTCAGGATGCAGTATAATGATGCTTAAATTATTATCTGCATATGTAAGTTAAGATAGACTGCTCTGTAGGATGAAAAATAAATGCAGATTTATAATAGCTGAAGGGAGGATGTGAAGATGATGGAGCCAGGCTCTTTTCAGTGGTGCTCAGCGAAACTCACACACCTAGCAAGCTGGATGGGCAGGTGTTGATCTTTTGAGCCAGAGGATATTCACAGAGATGGAGGACCATGCTCACTTACTGCTCCTCTGTATCTCGTGTGATCTAATGGCTGGATCCTAGGAGAGGACTGCCTTTACCCTGCAGTATTATTAATCCAGTTTGTAATATTTTGAACACGTTCCAGCATGCCTTTCACTAGCTGGAGATGCAGGCATTCATCCAGGGATGCTGAGGGAAAAGCAGGCCATGAGGGAGGATTTCTATGGGTATCTGTTTTCCATGCTGACAAAATGTTTAGCTTGCAGGACTAATTCCTATCATCTGGCAGGTCTGAGGTTTGTAAATTAGTTTTCATAAGACAGCAGATTGTTATGTAGCCAGAATTTACTTTTCTCACTATTGCTGGTTAATTTTCACCTTCTATCACAGGAGCTGTTTTGCAGTTTCCCTTTCAGCATTCTGCCAGTCCTGTCATCAGGGAAGTCTGGAGTGTGTTCAACAGCAGCCCTTCCCCAGGAGCCGAGAGAAACAGTGTTAGGTCCACAGTTTCTAAGTGCTTGAAAGCTCATTAAAAATATTTTTAATTAAGTTCGTTTATTTTGAGTAGACAAAATTGTACCATATAGATATAAAAACATAGTTGAAAAAGTAAAATAGCTTTTTTTTTTTTCATTGCAATATGAGTTTATGTTATCTGTCTGCTTCAAGGGTACAGAGGGACAAAAAACATACCAGGATTTAGAGTTGTTTGAGAAGATACCTTTCCTGCTTCCTTATTATTTCATACATATCCAGGCTCCTTTACAAGGAAGTATCCAGGTTGAATTAAGATTAAATTCCAACTAAAAGCCTTGTTCTTTCACATTCAGAGACAGTCACTTTGATGGAGAATCTTCCTTTAGGCAATGAAGCAGTGACACATCTCTCATTCAAAAAGAAAAAAGAAAAAAAGATAGTATTTCATGTTTCTTCAGCATAGTAGCTGAATAACNGCTATAAAAAATGCTGTCTTAGGAAATTAGGACACTTCCTCAGTGCTTCCCCAAATAAACTGAGAAGTGCATCCGCTGGTAACCAGTTGTTCTATCAGACGGCACAACAAGCAAAGGCCAGTCACAGTCCAGAAAGGAAGACTTGTGTGGCAGCAACACCAGATCATGTCTGATAACATTGGAAGGTACTACTTCATTTGAAGTTCTTCATGTTATTTTACAAGGTGTTGTGGGTTTTGGATCCGTCTGTGTGAGGATGGAAATTCTCCACCTTGAAAAAGTTGAAGACTGCTGGGCTGCAGCTTAAGTCTGTCACGAGCAGCTGAGAGCAATTTTATGTTACTTGACCTTGAATAATATTTTTTTTATTGGAAGGTGAGAGAACTAGGGCTGCTGTGAGATCCTGTTTTTGCAGACTACACAAAAATCTGCCAGTATTTAACCTGCATAAATGTCCAGGAACCTGTGAGTGCCCAGCACTTATGAAAAGCTATTTATTTAGAGGACAGCTTGAGCCTATACACCAGGCTCTAAAATATAGACTTCAATTATTTAGTTTAAAAACAGACAGGGAAAATTTCCAAAACTGAGAATCCAATTTCCAAACCATGGGATTTTGTACCATTTTTGTACTCTTTTTTTTTCTGCCCAGCCCCTGAGAGAATGCACGGACAGCAAATGCCACCTAGTTGCTATGTCCCCATGTTGTTCACTTTTCTATTCACTTCTATTTGTATTGCTAACTGCCCTTGTGTCAGTTTGACAGAAAAGCTAAGGCACAGATCCATGAGGCAAGTGAGATCTCAGACTTACAGCAACACCACAGACCTCAGGAAAACATTGTAAAGTCAGACTGTTACGCTCGCTTGCCCCTCTCCAGTAACTAAGGCTGTACGACAGCGCTTGGCTGAAGCTTCTTACAGTGTAGCAGTCAACATTTTAACAGTCCTACTTCTTTGTAAGAGTCTGGTAAATGTTAAGAATTACACTGAAGCATTTAAGCAGTTAACTGATGAGTCTGACCAGTTTGTATTACACAGATGCATTTTAGGACTTCAATAATAAAAGGAACTATATGTTAACCTAGAAGCAGAGAATACAAAATAGCTGCATATGTTTCTGCAACATAGACTGGACTGACTCTTTAGCATTGCTTTGAAGAAATAAAAACTGATAAATAATACCATGGTAGAATCTGTATTTCCTTTTACCTCAGTAGTAAAATGGATGGAGGCACGAGATAAACTGCAGGAAAGAATTTCATACATCCATCTTCTGCTAAATATGAGTCCAAATGTTAATGTGGGAGACTGTGGCCAAAGCCACTGTTCCTGCTGAGGACTTTCATTTGACTGGACAAATTAATTCATGACAAACTCCAATACTAATGTCAGTGGAAAGTGTGACAAGGCAACAGCATTGGTGAACTTTCAAACCCGTATGTGAGAAGACATATGACATATGTTCTGATGTGGCTTCTTGATCTGTTTCCTATGTCTCATACAGTGCAAATCATGTAAATTGGCTGGATTTTGCTGACAATGAATGAATGGCCTCTACTTTTGTAAACATTTCAGTGCTGTTTTGGTATTTAATCAGTAGCAGAGCCAATTTATGGTTTTGTATAACGATTTGCTATTAATGCTTTCCAAGATAATTTCTCAATAGTGAAATTCAAAGTAGACATTGCTTCTATGCCCATAGGATAACATTTGGTGAAGATACAGAGCAAAAGTAATGAGAGAAATGGCAAGAGCTGAATTGCCTAAAACAGAAATCTAAAAATACAGATTTTCAGTATTATCCCGCAAACACTCACATAGAATCTGTAGAAAATGCTTCAGAAGATATATACATATATGTATGTATATATACACATACGTGTACATGTATATATGTATGTATTTAAGCGCAGATTTGGTAGTTCAGGAAGATTGTCTTCAACAACTCCAAGCATTACCTTAACTTTCGGATGTTTATTTTCATATGCTGTTAGTCAGTAATGCAATCATGACATTTTGTGTTGGAGGCTGGCATGTCAATAAGCCCCTTATTCTCCACAGGCAGTACAGTGGCATTTACTAACATTCTATGTTTTTCATTCAGCTGGTAGCGTGTGAATGCCACTAACCAAAGCAAATTTTAAATGAAAAACACTATGTATGACTTAGGATGCCTCTGATTTCCAGAGACTATTTTCTTGAAGGAATCTTCTCTTTCGTGATGTGTTCTTAATTAAATGTACACCAAATGCCACGCAAAGGTGATACTCATTTGCAAGCCTCCTTGGCTTGCAAACCATTTTTTTTTTTTGATCTTTGGGACTCATCATATCTGAAGAATATGGTTTGCTATCTTGACTAACAGAGTATTTGTTTAATTTTTAGTCCATTTAAAATGAAATGCTTAAGTGCTTTCTTGATCTAGATCCTATTCTTACATATCATCAAAATAGTGTTTTCTATCATTTGTATTCTGTAGTTTTCCACTAATAAAAAAATGTTCTCTTCCGATGCCTTGGAGCCACTTTCTTTCAAATTAGCCTACTACACATCCCTCCCTTCCGCTAGATCTACTGGTGTGTGTTGTCTCTGCTTGTTGTCTTCTGCGTATTTTCTCTTTGTCTGGAGTTTCCCTCCCTGCTATTCGTTTCTCATCTCAGCATGTGGTGTGTCAGCATTTCATGCTTTAGCTCAAAGGCTCCATCTCTTCACGTGTAGTAGCTAAATAGTTGAAGAATAGTTGTGCCCTTCTGTGGCTAAAATTCTCTTTGGAGTTCTCTTAGATCTGTGCTTCTGTCTTAACAAAGGAAGTGGATAGTAAGGCATACATGCTAGTATGTAAAAGCAGGAAGTCTGCTGTAATTCCCAGTACCAGATGTTCCTGTGTCATTTCTCCAGTTTGGTAAAGTTATACCAAGCATGAATTAAGGTTCTGGTGTTGAACTGGTATTTTCAGAACCTAGGAGGAATGTATGATGTACACTACTGGTTAGTTAGTTCTCAGCGTGCCATAAAACTGAGTTATGATTTTTTTCTTGCATAATTTGTAATGGAAACTTACAGTATATAGTATTACAATGCAGATTCTGTTACGTCAGTATGTACACATTTCAAGAAACACTGCTTTTAAATTCTGCCTTATCTTCTTTTCTGTAAAATGTGGAAAATAATAGCAGTTCATCTCACAAAGATAATTTTGACACTGGTTTTGGTACTAATTTACAAAATCCTGACATGGGAACATAGCTCTTTAGAGGCCACAGCAAATATAATCTGGGACCATGCTGGCTTAAGATAAGAAATAGTGAATGGCTTCCTGTTCAGTGACTATGATTCATCCTATTCAGTAACTGAGGTGAGGGAATAATAGATTCATGTGCATAATTAAGAATTCTATCATGACTTAAATGCATAGGGTTTAATTAAGTTGATGGCCAGCCATAATTCTGAACTCTTCCAAATTTTGAATACTTTACTCTGCAGTCTTGCCTTCTAAACATTATTTAATATTTGGTTGTCTAAGATAACAAGACAGATATGAGCTTCTGCAGTTTTATAATAATTCTTAAAGTCATAGAATCACAGAAAAATTTAGCTTGGAAGAAATATCTATTGATGATCTGATCAAAGCCCCAGTCAAAACAGGTCTAATTAGGTCAGGTTGCTCAAGGTCTTGTCCATTTGACTTTTGAATACCTGCAAGGATAGAAATGCCACTGCCTCTTTCCTCAACCTTTTCCAGTATTTGACTACCCAAATGCTGAAAAAAACATTAATCAAAATGCAGTGTGCTGCAGTCATCACCTCTCATCCTATCTCTGTGCACCTCTGAGAGGACTCTGTCTCTGTCTCCTCTAGTCCCTCCCATTTGTACTTGTAGTTGGCAATAACATCTCCCCTGAGAAGTCACAGGATTTAACAACCCTTGCCCTCTAGTGTGTCAGTCTTTCTATGGATCTTGTATTAACCACAAATCTACTGAAAGCTTACTCCATCCCATTTTCCAGGTTCTTGATGAAGACATTAAATAAGATTGCCCCCAGTAAAGACCCCTGACGGATGCTACTAATAACTGTCCATCAGTTTGACTTTATATTGTTTGACCACAATGTTTGAACCCCATAGTCTAGGCAGTTTTCTACCACCATGTGGTCCACTCATCCAGTCCACACTTCAGTAATTTGGCTATAGAAGTACTACATTGGTGACCATGTCAAAGGTCCTCCTAGATCCAAGGTGAAGAGCACCTACTACTCTTGTCCGCACACAGCCACTCATCTCTTCGTGTAACACTGTCAGGTCAGACTTGATTTTGCCTTGGTCACCTGCCCTTCACATGCCTGTGAATGGTTTCAAAGAGGATTTGTTCCACAATCTTCCTAGGGATTTAGATGAGGCTGACCTGTCTGCATTTCCCTCCTTCTTGCCCTCCTAGGAGATGGATATGACATTTGTCTTTTCCTCATCATCAGAAACCCCTCCTGATCAGCATGCCTTTTCAAAGATGACAGACAGCAGCCTCCCAGGAGCCTCTACCAGTGTACACATGCGCCCTCCAGACCCATGAGTCCGCAGTAGGGGGTCCCATTACTCTTAACACTCTAATGAAATAATTATTGTTACTTCCAGTTTTAGCGATGTTAACTCTTCCAGTACAAAACACTGACAGTTGTAATTATATATATGCACATAAACTTTGTAGTATCTACCCCTTATACTGGTAAGAGGTTCACCCTCCCACTGCCCCTCTGGGTTGATGGTTTCAGTAAAGAGGCTGGTTGAGAGGAAGGCAGGTTGTTAGGTTCCTGAGTATTTTCCTGAGAGGAGTACAATGTAGGTATTAATTCTTCCTCCTCATTTTTGGGTGTGTTTGGGGCTGTTTTTGTGTTTGCTAACGTACTGTATGATTTGTTCTTTCTTCTTTCATTCATAGTTCTATGCTACATCAGAGATTTCTGTATATGATGCATTTTAGATGTATTAGATACTTCTAATTTTTTTTTTATCCCCGTAAAGCCTTTAGAACTGGTTTTATCCAGCTCCAAAAGCAGCCTTTCTTTGAGGATGATAACTGATGACTGCTGAGTTGCTTATAGCTGTGGGGCTTCTGGTGTCATCCTGTGACTGTACTTTGAAGGTATATGCTGTCCTCCTGTGCCTGTATTCCTTTATGTTGCAGTTAATTCTGTGGTCATAGGTAGTTCATTCATCATACAATAGCTCCTTGTCATTACTGTCTGTTAGTAAGAGAATTTCTGTATTCATAAATATATACATATATATGCGCCACAAGGCATTATCTCACATAATCACACAGACAGAGAGAATGCTGAAACAAATTAGATGAGGACCAGTCACCCAGTCCTGAGACAGTTGCTGTAATTAGCTGCTTTAGCTATCCAAGCTGAGTCACAGCTTTAGGCAGGCCAAGATAAGCCCAGAGGCCTGTTTTGTTAGCTTAACCCAAAGGCTGGCCTGTCGCAAGTTATAGCAGCATCATGTTTACTGAAGCCTACGCACAGTAGTAGACTTGCTAGATATGCTTGGACCAGACACAGTATTTATACATATATATATGTTGCTCATTAAGTATTCTAATCAGTAGGGGCTTTAATCACATCTTGTTAATGAGCCTGATGAAATCCTTCTTCTGGGGTATTTCCGTCTGGTGAGGAATGCATTGTATGCATCATAGGGAAAAGGGCTGAGGCAACTCCCTGACGTCTAGGCTGACACTGATCAGAAACTCAGGCTCTGCAGGGTGTCGACGTGTCTGGGCTGCCTCAGCTCTCAGAACAAAGAAGGGCAATGTTGTTGGCATGAGCAATACATGAGGCTGAAACAACCAACCGGTCTGGAGATAAAAGGCAGTGCAAATAAACTGCTTTCATCAATGCCCACAGATTTAATCAACTCCTAGCAGTGCCATCTAAAAGATTTGTGTTTGTTTTTTACAAAGCTGCGCGGTTCTTAATTGCCCTTTTTTTTCCAGAGAGCTGATTTGTGATTTATTGCATGGTAGGTTTAGAAATGCTTAATTCACTTGTTCAGTTGCACTTTCAGGGACTTTGCAAACTCAACTTGAAATTGTTGGATGGCTGATCTTAGGAGAAATGGACTTGAAGATGTGTTAATTTTATTGAGACTGAGATCTCTGATATTCCAAGTTATTTAAACACTTTCCACTGAGAAATAGAATAAAGGAGTCACAGGCAGAACGCACAGTTCCAGAAGATGATATGGAAGAACCAAACCTCATATTTTGAACTACTTAACTATTTTGAATTTTTTTTTTACCTTTATACAGTGATGGAAAACGTAGGTTCATTACATGTATTTTTCAAGTCAAATCTGTATTTTAATTTAATTAATGATCAGTTAACCATTTTCTGATATAGTTAGTAGGTTAATATAATTTAACATTCAGAATTAAACTGATGCTTTAGTGCTAATGTATTATTATAATTGACCACAGTGTAGATAGAAAGTTTTTTTTAAAAAGCTTTGTCATTCTTCTGTGAAGGTTTGTTCTGCAGGCAGAACACCTGGCTTTTCAAGCAATAAGCCCAGTGAAGCCTCATGCACTCTGGTTTCGAGTCTCAGGCACTCTCGTGTGGATAGTCTGGCATTTCATACGGATTGAGAGCAGCCTTTCATTCTGTGAAGGGTATTAATAAAAGCTTTCTACTCTGCAGAAACTACTTAATACTTCTGGAAGCCTCATACCTTCTGCTCCATCTTTGGAGATTTTCAAAACTTTATTGGATAAAGCCCTGAAAACCTTGGCCTAACTGGGCCCTGTTTTGAGCAAGTGTTCAGACCGTTGCTGGAAGTCTCTTCCAAAATGAGTTATTCACTGATTCCATGTCCAGCTTGACTGGGGTTGACCGGTAACTCAAAAGCCTCTAAGGAAATGCTGACAAGCATGTATACGGCAGGATGTGGTGTTCTGTCTTTCTGTAGTCCTAAACTAACAATAAATTCTTTAAACAGTCATGTACTTATAAACTTATATACTTAAGCAGATGTATCAAGCCTCTGAAAGATACATCTTTATATTTAAAAAAAAAAAAAAAAAACTTTTATGAGCTTTTTGCTTGCATTTGAGTTTTGGCTCATGTAATTAGCATTTGCAGTTTAATTTTACAGAATACTGATGAAATGCAAAAATATGCAATAAAATGTATTGGTTTAATTAGACTGATGAACAGCATCTTTTTTCACAAACAGCTGGTACATACTCATGCTACAGGAATAGCAGGATCCCAAAAGATACTAATCTATAAACAAAAAAGGAATGAATAGTCCTCTGCAACAGTCAGTCTAATTTTTTTTTTTGTTTTTTTTTTTTTGCTTTCACGTCTTTGCTTAAATGACTTTAGATAGGAAAAGTTAAGATTTCTGGAAAGTTAAAACATAAAATCTTACAAGCTATAGTGAGCTGCATAACTGAAAAAATTCTTGCTGCAATAATTACAAGACCCTTATGTATTCCTGTGCCTATTATGTAGAAAGGAAGCAAGGGTATGCAAGAGTAATTTGTAGCTGAGGTTGTTGTAAACATCACTTCTCCAGGATTGCTTTTGAGTTCACCCATAGGACCATGCAGTTGCTTTAACATTTTGATTTTTCACATCTGCCTCTTACACAGTTTGTCCTCAGCTGTAATTAAGTCACTAGTTCTTACTTGATGAGATTACAACCTGAGGGATACTCTCTGTTTTTTAACTTTTATTTTTTCTCTTCCTATAAACATCAGAAAATGCCACTAGAAATTTGCCAGAACGGTTTTATACATTTCTGTTGTAGGAGCAATGTATTGGTTATTTTTTCAAAAAGGGAGCTCTGTCGTATGGACCAGGAATGCTGTTGACAAGGCTGAGGGTCCTTTCCTTGATGTGCTTTGTTTTCTTTGATTAGGCTGTATTTGCCATAGCATTCTTGTCAGAATCGGGTAGGTGAAGAGTATTTGAGAAAATAAAATAAAAAATTCCACGCGAGCGTAAAATGGTGTTTAAGAGATTCTTGTGAGCTCTCAGAAAGCACCATTCCTGTTCCTCAGTCACTCTGTGATTTCTAATCATCAGCTTTGGTGTATGTGCAGAGCTAAATTGCACATTATCTTCCACATTGCACTGTCTGCAGTTTTCTATCATATACATCAGAGCCATATTCATGAATTTAAGCATTTTTGAATAAAAGAGTTCATATTTGTATTTCTATATATAAGCTAATAATGGAAAGAGAAACTGGGGCCCTTTTTCCCCTCTTTTTCAAAGATTCTGAATGTTTCTGAATGTGTTTCTGAATGTATTGCTTGGCAAAAGCCAAGAGATTTTTCAAGAAGCTATTGAACCAGCAGCTTATCAAAGATAATAAATATTTTACGTTTATTGACAACATTTAGTTCAAAAACATTCCTCCCAGATATGGGAAACAACAGTCCTGCAGTCTTACTCTGAAATGCCCTTGTCTGCTCAGTAATCACAGAGAGAACTGACAAAGTCTGGTGTGGTTCGACACCACAATTATGTGAGCTCTACAGTGGGTGGTTGAGTGAAAAATCTCATTTCTAAAGCTGGCTGATTTTTTTTTTCTAGCTGTAAAAAAGTCTTATAATGAAAACCATTTTTGATGTAATGTGCTCATATCCTTCAAAGTGAGTTTTTTTTTCCTCCACTTTCTCTTTAAACAGCAATAAAAGATATCAATAATAACTATTGTAGAAAAACTTAAAAGAAAATCTTCACAGACAGCTTTCTTTTACTAGCGCTAACTGTATTTTATAAAATATTTGAGTTTCCATTTCTGTCTCCACCTTAAAGTTGTAAAGCAGCACTTGCTGTTAAAAATATCTTTTATGCAGAAGCTCTAGGGAGGTTTAGGGACGGTATTGTGAATTAATGATATTTATCTTTAGAGTGAGAAGTTAGCTCTAGGAGTGTATATGTAGCTTACAACATTATGAGTCTAATCCCGGATATCATTTCAAACATCCTCTTTGCTCTGATTTTTTTTTTTTTTGTTTTTCCTTTCTTTTCAAAGACACATTCTGTCCCACTGATCAGGTAAAAATGAAGAAGCAGCTTCTATCTGCTCAGTCCCCTCTTAAGAAATTACCCAGGAATTAACCAGTTCTGTTGCGCTTTTGTTTGTACCTCAGAGGTAAATACCGCTGCATTTAAAACAGTTCTGCTAATACTCCGTGTCTATGTATGGGGAATATCCATGTTGCCTATGTATAGGCATCTCCATTATGGGCCCAAGACAGCCAGCTTGGGTGCCCCCAAGTGTGACTCACAGTGTGAGTCCCCACAGAGGAATGAGAGGCATGTGCTTCTCCAGGACAGGTGCCCGAGCGATGGCAGGAGAGCCCTGGTAGGGTTCCCAGTGTGCTCATGCCACGCCTTTGGCTATCACATGAAAATTCTTTTTTTGCCACAAAAGAGGCAAGCTCAGGACACATTTAAAAGCAGTGACAATTTATAAGCCCTTTTTTTCTGCTCTGAATAAAACTTCCAGTTACCTAGCAGGAAAAATATGTCAAATTCAAAGGGAAATTTGTGTAATGTGAAATGCTGAGGATAAAGTATGTGAATTAATCTCAAGGATGCAGTAAAAACTTTTTGGGAAGTAGTCATTTTATTATGCCTCTGCTCCAGTCTCTAAAAGCAAAATACTTAATATTTTTGTTGTTAAGAGGAAATTGAGCCTTGAAAATTAATTTCTAGTGTTGTAGATATTGTGCATTTTACAAATGCTGCTATTAAAGACGCATGGGTGGCCCGGCACTGGCAGTACATTACAATTGACCTCACATTGCTTCATCTGCACAGCTATTGATTTTTCTTTTTCTCTTCATTTTGACATTTCAAATGATTTAATCCAAGATTCATCACTTTGGAAATGTCAAGCTTAAGGTAGGTTTTTTATTGTTTGGGAAGAGTTATCTTTGAAATGGTTTGCTACTTATCTTTTTCAAGACAGTCGCCTAAACACATCAGCACTGAATCAACTCAGAATTGACTCAGTGTATTTTTTATTTCTTTCATAGTGTATTCGAGCGTGCCTTTTTATGGAGTAGCTAATTGTATCAAAGTCAAAGATAGCAGCAGCATTCTGAATAGATTTCCAGCATCTCAGCGCATTTCATGAAAAAAAGCTCTCTGGGGATAAAAGCCTTTATGCAGCATCACACGATGTGATGGGAAAGCAACAGGAAGCACGCGTGGACCATACTAACGGGTGCAGTATATATTACAGAAACAGCAGATAGTGTTTCTTGACATTTATACAGCACCTAATAATTAGAATTATAGTGAACAAATGCATGGGACACAACAGGAATAGGAACCCAAATGGAAGGTGAACATCTGAGCTCTGTGAGCAGCACTGTGAACTTGAGCTTGATGGTTTGGAGCTGGTGCAGTGTCCTGGGGCAACTTCATGCCTGTTTGCTGTATGGATATGCCACCTAACTGAAAGCCAAAGAGCTTCTGAATGCAGCCTTGAGTGACCTAAGGGGTGCTCCAGCACACAATAGAAATGCAGAATGGCTGCTGAAAATAAAACTAAAGATGCTTGTTTACTACATCAGCCTCCTGGCAAAGCCTCAGAGCCACACACCAATTCATGTGACCTATCGAGAGACCTAAGGTGTTACTGCACCTCAGGCAGCAGAGAGGAGCTGGCCAGAGGGAAATTACAGAGCTTCCCTACAGCCTTAGGATTTTGTTTTAACATGGACAAAATGAGACACACCTGGCTTGCAGGACAACCTGAGGAGACTGCGTGTGGCCATCCCACCTCCCCGCATTGCTGTGGGTTCACGTTATCTAGCAGGGCTGGTGGCGGCTCTGCTCCACTGCCAGGCAGGAGATTCAGGTGCCCTTGAACCATGTGGGACTGCTCAGAGGGCTCCTGAAACAGCCTGAGAGCCCAGGGCCAGTCACTCTCACAAAACCCATCTGCATCTTGGTGCTGTTCCAATCACAGCAGGCCTCTGAGCTATGAAGGTTTTCTCTCTGTACAGATCTGACCTGAAAAACTTTTCATTTCCCATCATACCACTCTCTTTCTTGTCTCATTTTACTGTTTGCTCCTGTATCTCAGTCTTTATGTTGCTGTTCCATCTAATATACACCGCATCTTTTTCCTGCCCCACAACAGAGCATCTTGCCTTGGGCAGAGACTAGCTACACTTACCCCAGCACCTGCTGAAATCCTCTTCCTTCACTGCCCCTCTCAATGCGTTACTTCCTAAGGGGCAACATTATCTTGGCATTACCTGGAAACTTTTCCATCAGAGTTAGGAAGAGGGGAGAGATGATTCTCACATGGAACAATCCTGTGGTTAAAGTGTTTTGGTGGAAAGTATATAGGAAGAGGATAAACAGGGAATGGGAAATGTCTTTTGAGACAGTAAAGGTACACATGGTTTACCTCTGCTATGCAGGAGCTGAAATAAAGGTGGCAGTTTGTACAAGGAGAAGCTGTCAAAAGAGCCATGCTAAAACACATTTCAAAGAAGGTGTTACCTCAGTGGAATGAAGGTTGATTAATTAATTTTTGAAAGGCTGCTCTGTTCCTTGTCTATTGTACATCTAGCATTATCTGGGCATGGTGGTGGCTGCATAAAGGTTTGTCCAGTTCCTGAGTCCTCACCATAATATTATTATTCAATACACTTGCTGGAATTCAATTTTCTTCAGTGTTGGTGATTCAAAATTTCTTCTATTAACTCCTACTAACATTCTCATGACATTAAAGGGATGCCCCTAAGCAAATAAGAATTTAATATTCTGTAAAATAAGTTAATCTAAATTTGAAATACAAGATTTTATGAGCTGCTGGCTCCAGTACACGTAACATTCAGACCTTTGATGAGATTATTCAGCTTCTTTCCTTGAGGTTTCGTAGGTGTATAGCGATATGCTTCTCTACTCTTTGTAAAAATACATAATTGTAGTCATAGTTGCATCAGGTTTTGTCAAGGCATACAGACATTTATTTAATGATTATTCATATAGAAGTTGAGCTACCTCGTTGTCTGTCGCATTGTTCCATGGATATTAACAGTATCCTCATTTCAGAGTGCTTTGTGTTATAGCCAGCTGAATAACCTGCATACAACTTATAACAATATTTAAATTTATGTGTTGTTTTTTTTTTTGGAGAACAACATAATGGTAGTAATGCCATTGCAGTAGTAAATCTTTGTAAAAACTCAGAAAAATGTACCCCAGACTTGATGAAAGGCTAGATAGTAAGTAGACAATTCAAAATGAGTCTTTGAACATTATTTATTTTTTCATAAACTATTGGTGTCTTCATAAGTTGGAATTGACACAGCAAAATGGAAATAGAAGAGCAATGGGAGCTAGACAATAACAGGTAGAAGTAATGTCTCATTTACTCACTTGCTAAGAAAGTGTTCTCTGTGGTTTTTTTTGTGACTGTATTGCTTTTGAAATATTACAGAGAGCATAATTTGAGAGTGAACTCATATTAATCTTGAAAACAGAATCAGTGCAAGCAGCAATGCTTTGAGTTCTGAGCGTGACTGATCAGTATAATTTGACTCCAATGTAAATGGACCGTTCCAGAAAAATGTTTTGTCCTCATCAATAGCACTTAGATCAGAACTGATATTTTTCTAGTAACACCTAATCAGGGTGTCTATCTATCTATCAAGAAATAACACGACCAACCTCTATCATAATTTTTAATTCTCTCTTTGCAGTAATTTCTGTAATTTATTTCCATTTCAACGTTTTTGTGTCTTATTAAATGATTTTAAATGATTTTAAAATGATTTTCTTGGAGGAACCCAATCATTGCTCATAGATTCCAAATATTTCTCTTTCAAATAAATAGTTTCTTCTTGCACTATTTTAATACAGCTACTCATGTTTCTAGCCATTTCTTGAGCAGAGTGCATCTTGCAAACGAAAAGACATGGCACTGCAGTGAGGTACACAGGATTGCATGTCTTTTGAGTGATACATCAGTCAGATATATGGGAAAAATGAAGAAGAAGCAAAAAAGGAATTACTTTGGCACTCTAACATTTTGCAGAAAATCATATTAATATTAGGAGCTGTATTTGTCCTCTATAAAAATGGAGTATTGCAAAACAGAGATAAACAATGACAAAAAAATAGGTAAGGAAAACAAAATAAGGTTGGATGTGTCCACTGGCTTGAGCTCTTATCAGTTGTGTCAGCCATGCTGCCTGTAGACTAAGTATTGTGTGCCATTTTGAAAAAACAACAAAGCCTCCAGTCAGTGCACCTGCTGACTGATTGATACTCCTGAAGGCCCCACAGTACCTGAGCATAGTAGAAGTGGGTCAGCATGGTGATGTACACAGCACACCAGTAAAAACAGTTTGTTACAGGAACATGTTATCTCAGCCCTTTGGGTTGAAGAAACAGTTCTTATCATGAGATTTATAGGTGACCACTCGTAAATAAATCTATTTGGTACCAGATCTTGAAGAAACAGGATGACAAGAAAATGAGTAAGAAAAATTTACTCTGCTTAGTAATTACAGGGTGTTCTGCAGCCATGTAGGTTAAGTGTTATCAGTTATTAAATGTAGCCAGTAAATCATTTTCTTACACTTTCTCTTCTGCATTTTGAAGACAAAAACCTGTATTTTTTCATAGTGTTCAGGACAATTAATGAGCATGTTTTGGAAGCTATTAGACGATATTACAAAGTACAGCTACTTGAATCAGTTATCTTGAATTATTCCTGACAAATGGTTGACATTTTTCTGCAGAAAAAGTGTTTGCAAATGAAACATTGCTACTGCTCTCCCGTTCAATTCTATCTTTTTCATTCAGTGGCATTTGTTAGATCAGCAGTTCTAGGGCTGTAGATTGAAGGCGATATAAGCAAGAGCCATAATTTTCCTATATGTAAATACGGTATTTATTGTATTCATTTGTCAGGATCTCTACACTAAATTCTAGCACAAAAATACAAGGTTAAGGACCCTGACTTACATACTTTTTGAGATTTATCTTGGTCAATACAAGTAGATAAAAATCTTAAGTTATGTCCTGAGCTTTCACATTCCTCTTTGGCTTTTAACATTTTCTGTTCAATGTGTGGTTCTTCAGAGAAAGGTAAAGGACTTTTTACATCCTTACCTAAAGATACCTCTGCTGCTTCTTGCTGTCGTGACATACACAGTCACAGCATATATTTGTTAAGCAAAAAGGCTCACTCTGCAGAAGACAATAGTCTGAAATGCCAACGAGGGCAGGTTAAAAAAAGGCTTTTTTTTAAAGGTGCTCCCTAGGAGGAAGACTAGGATTTGGAAGGGGCTTTGAAGGAGCCAGAAAAGCTTCAACCGAAGGGATGGACAGGACATGCTCCCTGTAAGCATTCAGTGAGGCAGTGTGCCATGGGTGCAAGGCAGTGCTGCAGAAGGTGAGAAATCAGCTCATGAGAGGCACAGGCAAGCAGCCACTGCCCCTGAAGTCAGAGCTCTGCAGCCTATGCATTGGCAGGGCAGAGCAGCTATTCTCTAAATGCAGCCAGCACTCTCTGGAAAAGTGGGTGCAGCCACCTAAAATCAGTTTTGTACAAGCATACAATAATCATCTGAAATTCCAAGGTATCTTTTTATTTAACCTAAATACAGAAAGATTTAGAGGGAAACCAGGGCTGTTTTTCCTCAATTGGCTGTGAGGATCACCTCTTTCAGATGGCCATGCTGCCACAGGTCAGTAAACCCAGAAGATGTGTAGATTTTCAGGAAGTAAATCTGTCAGTAATTTCCTATCACAAAAATCAGGAACAGTACAGGGGAAAGGGCACATTTTCTTTTCTCGTATTAGAAAGATAACTGATTAGTATAGAAGGGCATAACTGTGGGCTGGGCTAATTCCTGAACCTTTCAGAATGGTCAGAGAACATACAAACACATTGTATGCAATTTCTAGGAATCACCTTTCTTTAAGAATGAATGGCATCAACAGTAGCGTAATTCACATACGTGAATTATATTAGAAATTGTCATCGAGTCATTGTAATTTGAGGTAGCACATTCTAATTAGGAAATGATATCTGTAAGAAAACAAAGATAGCCTTTGGGATGAAACTGAAAGATGAGGTGTCGTGGCACGAGCTCCATCCTGGCATATACTACAGTTTCTCCTCAAGGGTGGTAATTTGAAGTAATGAGTAGTCCTTGCTGAATGACCTTGTACATCTGCTGCATTGCCTATTCAATCTGTAACTCTTTTTCCATCAACTGCACTTTTAGTACGATTAAATGTGCCATCGTAAAGCACTAAAAATGAACAACACACACTCTGCATATGTTCATAGCTATTTAGCCTGGGACTGGAAGGGTGGCAGAAGTCCATCTTAGACCTTCTGTTCGTGCCAAAGTGCAATTTGTTGAATGAAAGATGCTAGCTGATAGAGCTGGAAGAGGATGGCAGGATTTGCTTAGCATGCCACAGAAGCGCACACACAATTTGGGACTGGAACGCATGCTTGAGCCAACTTGCTGCTAAAGAAGCCACCTGGATGGCAACATGAAGAACAATCTGCCCACACCCATTGCCCCACCCTAGGCAATTTAAAATCCTTTTCAGCATAGCATGAATAAAAGTATGCTCCCATTTTGATGACCAACAGAGATATCTGTTTTGTCAGAATAATGATATCAAAGAAAAAATATTTTGAACAGATTTTCTTTTCACATGAGATCTGATAAAGCTGGAGCCTTTTGTTTATGCATATTTATCATTTGGCACACATGAGAAAGATCTTTAATCTTCTCAGAGCGAAAGAGGACAACACCATCATGCAAGAGGATCTGTAAGGAATGGCGCCTCATGCCACAGAATTATTTGAGGGAAGTTCTCTGGTATTGCTGGCCAAAAATGCAGAAGGACACTTTGCTGGCTGAGGTGCTGTTCCTCCTGGAGGCACTTCTGTGACATATTACCACCAGTGCTTTGCCCACAATGAAGGAGCAAGAACCCATCTCCTCCTGGTCCTGTCTCACACTCCCTGTCTTTGCTACAGCCAGGCTTTGGGAACAGAAAAATTCACCTACCTGCAATCGTGCAAGGTCCAGAGAAGAAGTTTCAAAAGCAAGGTAGAATAAGTAACGCATTTGAACAATGAATCAATGAGCAGCATTTAGAAAGCTGTATTCCTATTCAAAAGTGGGAAGCAAAATGAAAGAAGGAAAATAGATCATCATTGGTTCAGCAATTACTAAGAAATTTAGGGTTGTAGACCTTTAGCTGTAGGGGAGGAAAACTCATTCTGGTTTTGCAGCCAGCTCTACAGTATTTAGATTGCTTTTTTTTTTTTTTTTTAAGTATTGCAAAACATATATGAAAGTCATGGATGTTGGTGATTACCAAGTTATTCTCCATATTTTTAAAGTATTAAGTTTAGAAATAGTTTCAGCATTTTGTACGGACATGTAAAATAGCAGTATGAATTTCCTCCACTGAAGTGTATATCAAAATTCCTCTGTGTCTCTTCATTTTGGCTGCAGTTCATTGCTCAGAATCTGTTTTTGAGATTAAATATAAAGCAGCTGATTTTGATTGCATTAGGGCCAAATTCTTCTGTCTAACAATAGAGTGGTTTTATTTCATAATGTGTTCTGGATCCAAGTGGGTAAACAAATGTAACTGTGTAAAATATTTCTGCTGATTGCAGTGTACAGTCAAGAACTAGTTAACTTTGTAAAATTTCCCTTTAAATATATGACCTTTTTTTTCCTATGTTTTAATGTATTTTTATCTATTTGAAATTGCTATTTTGCAGGAGTTTTGGTTTGTTTGGTTTTTTTTTTTTTTTTGCATTGATATTTGGTCAAAGCATAAAACTAATTTCTAAATACCAGTATAATCTTCTCAGTTATGGATAGAAAACATGAAGATTTCAGGTACTGAAGAAGGACCTATTTGACATAATCTTTCAGAAGAACGGCTGTTAGGATTAAATTGTCCACTTCAGTAACCATTGAAGTAATCCACTTCAGTCTTAGAAGGTGCTCTGGAAACATCAATTTAAAGATCATATGCATTTCTTTCTATAGGTAGCTTTAATGACAGCTTACCCTGTGTAGTCACTGTAAACATGCAGAGTCTCCTGTCATTGTTCCAAATTCTGATTAGTGCCGGTGACCTGGACTGCAAAGAAGCTGGGCAGCTGTATCTCCATCTGGATGCTGTGAGAGCTTAGTACACTTGGAAATCCAGGCTCTATGATCAAATACATGCATTTCAAAATTGTTATTAATTTACAATTAATCATCTGTTGTAATGGATTATACCTTCATTATAAGGCTCCATGGCTGCTATATAAACTTATTTGGCTGTAATGAAGGGCTTCTAGACCCAAACCAGCCTATGTGAATATTAGCTCCACTGTAATTTGCAGAGTCCAAAGTCCTGCTGATTGTGGTTAACGTTTCTGACACTGAGCTAGTCCAAAATAATCCCAGCAGTAACCAGCACTGCTTATGCATTATTAAGGATACAAATGGTCTCAGATCATTTCAAGCAATTTTAACAATGTTACAGATTCCAAATGTTGGGACAGCTTGCTAGGAGTGAGAGGGAAAGGCAACTTATGCCCTCTCTCAGGAAATCATCGATTCATTTCTTTAATTCCTCATCTCTTGGATTCAGACCACTGAGAAAGGGACTCTGTCCTCCTACCCACACTTTTCTAAGCTAGATCATAAATAATGGACCATAACTGAAGAGTTCAAAGTACTTACAATGGCTGCCAGTATCACCACCAGTATTTATCTTGTCTATACTTTATATCACTGTTTCCAAATGCAATAAATCTGAAACTCAGGACTTTTAACAGCTTAATCTTTATGATCTCATTGACTAAGAATTCAAATGTACAATACCAGTTTTTTTCCTTCTGTCATATCCTAAAATTGTCTTTTTACCATGTCATAAATAATGTAAGACTAGATTTATTCTGTCTCAAGAATAAGATTCTTAGTCTATGTCTGACTTTGAAAATTCCTCTCACTCATCAAATGTCTCATTTGCAATGCTTGTGCTGAAGCCAACATGTGGAGTTCTGGGATTAATTTGAATTCAGCAGGCTAGCTGTAATCAGCCATCCCTGCTCACTGTGGTGTATAAGTTCTGTAGGATTTCAGTACATTATTTTGATCAGTGGGTTTTTTTCAATTCTTTAGGAACTGTGTTTTGCCTGTGTCTTATATATATTGAAAAATACCTTTTGTGCTCCAAGATGAGCCTATATGTTCACTAACATCAAAATATTTTGTCATTTTGCCTTCAGCTAAGTATATCATACAGGGACAAAACAGAAAACCTGTAGATGTAAATATAGCCAAGATGGTTAAAGATTTTCTGTTAAAATTGTAATTACTGTTAATTTTTATCTATACAATGTCTGTTTTTCTTGGAAAACTTTTGTTTTCCATTTGAGAAACAAAAATCTGAAAACTGAAGTTTAGCTATCATAAGAGTTGCGAATTTTTCATGTCTCCATCTTATTCTGTCTCCATCAGGCAGTATCTCACATGACAATTGCCTGATGTCCCAAGAATTAGTTGCTTCTTTTGAAAATAGCGAAGGAAATCGTAGCACATCTAGGGACTAGGAAATCTGGCATTTAGAAAGGAACAGAATCATGAGCCACGTGAATGACAACTCATATGAAACACTAAAGGCATTCTCAAATTAAAACGTTTAAGGTTATTGGCAAAGTTATATGACCATTTTGTTGTGTCATTTTTTGTTGTTGTTGTTTAACTAAAGATTGCAATGAATAATTGAAATTAAAAGACAAAGCAATACAAAACACATTTTATTTCCTACCAAGATTTTCTTGGGGTGGGAAAACACGATTTTCTGGAGACAGAAAGTAGTTGAGATGGATTCTAGGTACATACAGAAGAGGAATCACATCCTTAAAATAAAGACATACAAAAATATTCTCTCTAAAAGCTTGTCAGAAGTTTGTGTTTCACCTTGTGTTCTTTTTTTCTTGTATCATCATGGTTGCTTCACACCTCTTCAATGATGTGCACAGACTTTCACAAGTACACACTGGACTTCAGGTTCAGACCTTGCATGTTCTCTGTCTAACAACTTTTCAGTGAAATGTTAGAACCTGACTGAAGCCATCTGGCATATCTCTGTGTTCATACTGCTATTTCTTAACGTTGGAAAAGATAACTCGAATTTCCAGAAAAATAAGGTGCCTTTCTTCATTTTCCATTGCAGGATAGTAGTGTAATCATGAATAGAAAATGTTGATGTTTTAGTTTGTTTGTTTGCATGATGAGAGTCATCTCTCCATTCTAAAAACAGTTTGCAGTAAACTTGAACTTGCAGACACAAAGTGTAGTGCATTCTAAGTCAACACAGGAACTGCCTGTTCTTATGCATTTTTAAGTTCACACGCCAGAACAGATTAAAACAATCACCATGGAGCCTTGCTTTCTAGACAGTTTAGACAAGAAGTCACCTCCTGCATACATGATCCATTGGACTAGGGTGGGTACAGCACACAGCTGGCAGTAGGCAGTGACAACGACAGCGTTGTTGCTGACAGCCTGACATGCCACCTCTGTCTGTCAGCCCGCAGAAGCCTATCCACATGCAGCAAAAGTGATTGCTGGTGGCCTTCACTGCAGTAGCAGGAAAGGACTCAAGCTCATGTCTCTGATTCAGTTGCAAGATTCCTCAGCCACTTTGCTGCCAGGACACAGATGCGGCAGCTTCAACCTCTGCATATTTTTTTCAATCAGTAGCCAAAATGCACTTATTATTTTTTGACCTGTTGAAGGGGACTAGATGTTCCTTATTGTATGTACTGCAGGATATAGACAGTGAACATTCAAGGTTTTATGATTCTCAGCCAGTCTAAATGTGCTGTGTAAACTGTATTAAGTAATAAATCTTCTCACATGAGTTTTTCAGCCCAGTTGCATCTTTTTTTCAGTGAAATGCTTGCTGTTTGATACTGATGATACTTAAGACAGTGCTGAGTTCCTTATCCAAGAAAGTCATGTATAGCTTATACTTTAAACAAAGTAATGTCTCAGGCACTACGAGACTTATTAAGATCAGTCCAGTGGTGTATTAATCTCAGCACCTACTCTGGATCTGTATCATTGTAAAAATCCATGGGCAGTGCAGATCTCTCTTGGATGATGGCCCACTCAAATGGATAGGCTAATATTGCAGTTTATTCCTTTTTCCGTACAACTAATTCCCTGCAGATATTCCACAATTTTCCTTGCAGTGCTTCCCTCCACAGAGGCTTTTTTGTTCTTTCCTGCAACAGTAGTCCTGATGATTGAAGTCTCTGCTTTCCTTCATTCCCCCCTCACTCAATGCACATTCCCCAGCCTTTAGTCATCCTCAATTCCAGAACACTGGAACCAAATGGTACAGAGAGGACTCCCAGAGCAAACTGTCTGAAAGGCACAGACACACCAATGAGTTTCTCCTATGCCAGAGAAGCACAACAAACCTCTCCCCAGGAACCAGGCAAATGCATGTACCCAAAGACAAGAAATTCCCAAATTTTGCTGGGCTGCTGGCCTAGCAGGTCAAATTCTGGTTGACTAGCTGGCTACCAAAGAGTGGATGTGCAGTTGTTTGCTAACTCTGACTATGGCTGCAGCACACAGCGCCTCAGCCTCCAAACTAACTGAAGAATTACTCTGTGTATTGTACATAGAATCAAGTCAAGGTGTGCTACAATTTAGGTTTACTTGTGTGTCTCACTCTCGACGTTCCATGCATGGTTAGCACTTAGCCAGTTTACAATAAACTGGCTTGCTCATTACAAAAAGCATGTGCAAGCAGACTCCGAGCAAAATGAATCCTTATACGTTCATTTTCCATTCCTGTTGCTTACACAGAAAAGTAGCTGTCGTGGATCACACTGCTGGTCCATGTGGCCTCATATTCTCTTTGATAGTAGCCAAAACCTGAAGATTAGAGATGAGTACGGGAAAGAAAAGGTTTACACAATCCATTTTCTGACTAATCATCTAGTCAGAGGTATGAAAAGTTGTACCTTGAGGACTCCCTTGCCCAGTAGCAATGTCATAATTTCTTATTAAATACATGTTAAAAAGGAATCTATGATATTGATTATCAAGGAATTCTGCAGCTTAATTTCACGTTTTATTGAGAATCACTTCCTTTCCACTTCGCCTGATGATGTCTATTTTTTGTGCTGGAAGAAGCAATGAACAATCCCTCCTTACGTTCTCCATGTCATTCATGGTTTAGCTTGCATTATTTCCTTCTTTTCAGCCCTAATCTCTTCTGGAGTCACTCGCATGTGTTAGTGCATCTGTGATGTACTAACTATTGTAGCTATTTTCTGAGCCCTATCCTGTTCTGCTATATAGTTTTTGAGATGCGGGGACCAAAATTACACTTAATATTAAAAATGCATTTGAAACGTGGACCTACACTGTGGCAGTAGAAGTTCTGTTTTCTTCTCTTTTCCTTTCTTTGTAGTCCCTAACATTTCATTTAGTCTATTTATCACAGATGAGCACAGAGCTGACATTTTCATAGATCTATTTCTTGCAACTCCAAAATTTTGCTTCTGGGTGGGAATGGTCAGCTCAGAGCTTATTTTACTTATGAAATTAGGGTTTCTTTTTCCCTTGTGCATCACTGTTTCAAATTTCATCTGCCATTTTATCACCCAGTAAGTCATTATCATAAAGTCCTTCCTTAGTTCTTCACAGTTAGTCCTCCTTTCTTAATACTCTGATTAGTTTAGCAGACTTTTTCATGATTTATGAACATCTTGAACCACGCAGTGTAAGCCAAATGTATGCCATTAGGCTCCTGGCAAACTTTTACCGCTGTAAACAAAAAGACCATTTATTCCTACCTATTTTTTTCTATCTTTATCTATCCATAGAAAGACCTTTCATTTTATAAGAGACTCGAGATAGACTTTGTCAAAGACCTATAGGAAATCTATATAGTGTCTATTAAATACATCCCCCTTCACTATATGTCTGTTGACACTTTCAGAGAACTCCAGTAGATTATAAAGCATGCCTTCTTTTTATAAAAAACCATTATTTACTCATGCCTGGTATCTGGGGAGCCACTAACCTGAACAGCAAGCAGCCCAATGCCAGCAGTCACATATCTGCAGGGAGATAGGGTGAGAGCCTTAGAGCCAAGGCAAGGAGTGATTATTAGAGCTGGGCTCAGGGCACTCCAAACAGGGAGATCTCCAACCCTGGGCCACCTCCAGGGCTGGGAGATGATAGCAGTGAGGGTCAACTACAACTAAAACCCTGCAGGTTTTCTAGGCTGCCCATCAGCAGAGGCGGGACTGTGGGAGGCTGTGAGACTGGAGTCCCCGGGGCTGCACCCTGCTCTCCTGCAGGACTGGAAGTCAGCTGGGGGATCAAGGAGTTGGGGGCAGCCCCACTGTGCTCAGCATGACAGAACAAGTGCAGAGAGCTTACTGACAATGTACGTATAAGACCTCTTTAAACATTGGAATTGATTATGTGGAATATGAATGTTTCAGACACTGAGTACAGTGCATGTATGGCACTTGAACTAGAATTATGAGAACTGAATATTTCAATTATATATTTATAATGACAGCAATTATATTTACAAGTGATTATTCTGAATACTACATTCAAATCATTCTTAAAGATACAAAAGTTTCTTAATTATTTCATCAAGCTCTGTAAGCACTGAAATGCATCAGCTGTTGTATTACTTGCCATAAGGTTCTCTACTTGCAATTACTTGAGGATGCCAATAAATGCCTCTTATCTGCTATTCTGTATTAGTCTTGTATTAAGGATTGTGTGCTTACAAAAATGTCAGGTAACAGTGATTATTGTTATCTTAGAATCTGTAATACCATGCCTTTGTTTTACCTATTTTAAAGAGAAACAAACAGCATCTTTGAAATTGGTATACGGTTCTTATAACAAGAGTGTACTTGAATGCCTGATGAGAGGTTTTGATGCAAAAGATCACATTATGAAATGTTTAATGCATCTGTTTAAAAGATATTACAAGGAGATGTCAAACTGAACACAGTAGGACTACTGTGATTTTTATCTTAAAAAAAAAAATGAATCAGTAAGGTAGTTTTGTGAAGGTGGATTAAAGGTGAGAAGTTTCTACTGGTTGAGGACAGATAATTCAGTATTTTAGAAGTCTTTCCGTATTTGCATATTTTTACGAGCAAAATTCATTAGCTTTTATGTCAGTGCAATTCTTTGAGTGTGGATATGCTTTTGAAGAAGACATAGCTTAAAGATAAAATGCATGCATGAATATAAAGACAGTACCTTTTAAATATACAATTGCACACATCATGGCTAAATTTCTTCCACTGTTCTGTTGTGCACCTTCACTGAGCTCAGTGCTTGAGGGACAAATTAGTACCACGTAGCACAGGAGATGCTTCCAGCTGAAGAGGTACATCAGCAGAGCTGCAGAGTATGTTTGAGAAAGCACACGACAATTAGCACATCCTAGGTGGGAGAAGAGTAACATCTGTCTCACTCATTCTGATGTTTGCAGAAAGAACCAGGAGGCACTTTGTGTTTCAGCTCTCTTTTCTCAGTCCTGACACAGAGAAGAGATGCAGGGGGCGTGGACAGGCTGAGGTCATAACACTTTTAAGATGGGCCATTTTATAATCTTCACAGGGAATTTAGTTGTTAACTTTCTCCTGTAGGGTGGGATTTTGTTGTTGTTGTTTGTGTTGTTTTTGCTAAGATCTTGTTTAACTGTTGGAGAAGTTAATGGTGCTGGGTTTTTTTTGTTGGAGGAAGGAAGAATTGTCTGTCTCTGGACAATCTGTACTAAAAGGCAAAATCCTGTATAGCTCATGGAAGTATATTTGTGAGCCTCAGTTGCATGGTGAGGCACCAAAGAAGATTTAGGGTGCTTATTAATCTAAGATGGGTGCTCTGCATCTCCATCTGGAGGCCCTATATGTCTGTACTATTTATACCTGGTCCTGCTGCTCCTGACTTTAGGCATCCTTTTAGATGCCAAAGGTAACTGAAAGTAGGTGATCTGAGTGCCCTGGTGTAAATACAATGGGAACTGACCAGCAGGTGAGTACTGATAATGGAACACCAGCAAACTCAAAGCTGTTTTGGGTAGAGGAGCTCATTCTTAGAGCAACCAAATTCTCTCTTGTCAGCCAGAGCCAATGGATTAGTTATCCAACAAGCTTTCTTCCTCAGTTCTTGGTGCATTCAGTCAAACTGAAATTTGTTGGAAAGACACTTCAGGGGAAGATCAACTTGCATTACATGAGCAGTTACACACCCAATCACAATCTATCTGACCACCCATGGCGTGAGATGCTAAATCAACACCACTAATAATTTGTGATCGTGATCATTAGCGAGGCATAGAAAATTCTGATTTATGGCAGAGTTAGCTTGATGTCTCGGCAGATTAATACCATTGATGTGGGTTCCTGAAAAAGATAACAAGTACATCTTGGGATGAAAAGCTCCAACACATAAATAGCTCATTTGTTATCATTAATTCCTTTCCATATGGTTATTGGCACAGAATTTTTCTATGCAAGCAGAATAATATTTTTAGAAAACTATTATGAAGATACACTGTATAATATATCTTCTAATTTTTAAAACTTCCTTTTTGATCACATTTTACTAACCACTACTTTTTCAACAGTAAACTTAAAGAACTAGTAGATCTAGAGCACACAGGCAGGGCAGGCAAAGCAGGGGGGTGGCACTGTGTGTGAGGGTGGGTCTGGGCTGTACAGAGCTCACAGTTGGTGATTACATCCTTGGGAGCCCCTGGGTGAGAATGAAGGGACAAGCAAATAAAACTGGTGTCATGGTGGGAGTCTACTATAAATTGAATGTGAGCCTGCAGGGTGCCCAGGCAGCCCAGAGGGCCAGCCGTGCCCTGGGGTGCACGAGGCCCAGCACTGCCAGCCGGGCGAGGGCAGGGGTTGTCCTGCTCTGCTCTGCGCTGTGCAGCCTCACCTCGAGCACTGGGTGCAGGTTTGGGTGCCACAATGTAAGAAGGACATAAAGCTGTTAGAGGGCATGCGAAGGAGGGCATGCAAAGCTGAGGAAGGGCCTGGAGGGCAAGAGGTGTGAGGAGCAGCTGAGGTCCCTTGGTTTGCTCAGCCCAGAGCAGAGGAGGCTGAGGGGAGGCCCCATGGCAGCCTACAGCTTCCTCCCAGGGGAGCGGAGGGGCAGGCGCTGAGCTCTGCTCTCTGGGGACAGCGACAGGGCCCGAGGGAACGGCATGGAGCTGTGTCAGGGGAGGGTCAGGCTGGGGGTTAGGAAAAGGTTCTGCACCAGGGGGTGGTGGGCATGGAACAGGCTCCCCAGGGCAGTGGGCACGGCCCCAAGCTGCCGGAGTTCAAGGAGAGTTTGGACACCGCTCTCAGACACAGGGTTTGGGGTGGTCCTGTGTGGAGCCGGGAGGTGGATTTGGTGATCTTTGAGAGTGCCTTCCAGCTCAGGATATTCTGTGATTCTCTGATTCTGCAGATTTGTTAGGACCTTTTCATAGCTGTTATACAATAGGAACACCTCTATAGAGCGTTCAAGGTATTGCTACATGTATGGAGGATTTCTTTTTTCCCATATCAGAGCTTCCCTTGGTAGTTGCTCTGAGTTTCAGTGATTGTTTTGCACTGGTTTCGCCACATGTTTGAATACAAAGGGAGTTGAGAATATTGCCTGTTGTTGAAAATTGTAAGATGAATGTGAAAACGCAGAGATAATTGCCGGCTACTGAGAGATGTGAATCTGAATTAGAGGATCTTACAGTTTGCTTTTGTTTGTTTATTTGCCATAGAACCTTAAATATCCTACGTGAATATACTGATTTCTTGAGCTTTCCAATCCAACTCCTGAGTGATAGTCTTCCTTGAGTGAAGAGAATTTTTTTAGAATACTTAAGGAGGATTTGGAATAGGAACATCTACTTAAGTGGAAGAGTAAATGAGGTTGAGCAATATTTTGCCCATGAGGACATTGTTTTCAGGGTTATTCCAATGCAACAATATTGTGCCATATCATTGTCTAACCCTGACAGTGCTTAACTCCCATATGTACCTAAATTAGTTGTCAAACTGAAAGTTTTCTAAATTCTCAAGTTCTGCTTCTGTGCATTCTCTGGATTTCTTCTGTATTGGCAGCATTATGGAACTTGGACACAGCTTAACGTAACTCCATGTCCTTTTCTGAGAATCAGACCCTTAAATGTCATCCCATGAAGCACACAGCTGCACGTTACTAGTGTACTGTGTGGATATGAGCCATTAGTTCTTACAACTAAGCTTCATAGCATGGTGTTTTCCCTGTGTAAAGTCTGTTATGCAGAAGACAATTAAGGGATAGATAAAAGCTTATTCCAGAGGAGACCATTATCTTACAATCTTGCTTTTCTCCTTGGGACTGAATTAAACAAAAGTTTCTCTAATCAGACAGTACTTCTGATTTTCGAAAAGTTAATTAGTCCACTATTTTGTCTCTGAGAACAGGCAGGAGGATAAGCTGATGGAAAGAAAATCAGGAAAGAATCAAATGAGACTTCCCCTTATGTACTTCTCCAGCTCCCAGCAGCATTCAGTAGCATGTTAGTTAACAAGGCACATTTTCTCTGTTTCCTGTCTGAATGTCTATCAACTTCCTAACTTCTGGGAGGACATCGATTTTTTTGGTATTCTCTAGAAAATGAGCAGTTCAAACTGTCTATGTGTCAGCAGGAGACCTAGGTACTGTCCCTTGGACAAGAGGTTGTGAAGGGAAGGACAGCAGCACTCAGCTTCCCTCCTCAAACTTTCCTACTTGCCCTTTCTGATGATGGTTTGGCATAGAGATAGGAGATGAAGAGTAGTCTTGGAAAAAAAAACGACAGGGACACAGTTCAGCACAAAGAACTTTGAAGAACACCAAAACTGGTTAAGACAGTGCAAAGGAAAAAAAAAAAAAAAAAATAGAAATACCAAAAGGGCATAATGGAAGAGCCTTGAGGATTCCTAGGTTCTTGTTAAGACGGTAGTCATCAGGTAATTAATTTCTTTGAAATAAAAGTCAGGCTCATTAAACCTAGTGATGCACTAATCTGAAAGTGTGCATACATAGGTTTCTTTCTCACCTAGATCTCTGTCAGTAGATTGTCTACCAGTGTATGTGCAATAAATATAAAACTACAATCTCTGGGGCACAAGCTGACTAGTAGCCAATAGGTGAAGAAGCTTCCCTTTTGAAAGGCTATTCCAAAACTTCCCAGCATTCCACAAACCTTTCTCTGAAAGATCTTTCCTACCCATTGTCTGATCTAATTGCTGGACCCCTCTGTTTTGTTGGTGTTTTCATTTTTATACAGGCCAGAAAAATGAAAAATTCTAAGCTCACAATGGTTCTTTAACTCTGGAGATTTTTGTCTTTGTGAATAAAAAAGACCCAATCTTCTTAAAAGAGAAAAACACATAAAATGCATTTATTTTTAAACACATTGAAGATTAGCATGACGTTTTCAGAATATATGACTGCAGTGGTTCAGAATGAGGCTCTTCCCTGCCCCCTTCAAGTGTCATTGCTCCTGTACCTCAGCTTGCGAATGTATCCACAGACTCAGAGGTGTGCAGATATGCCAGTGGTCTAATAGGAGAAGCAAATGCTCCCTCACAGCAGCATGTGTTCGCTGATGTATTTTCTATGGTTTCTTGGTAATTTGACCATGCTACTGCTCTTCATTAATTATCTCCTTCTGCCATTCACAGAAACCAGAAAGAGAGAATTGGTACAACTTGTCTTTATAGACTACTGTTATTTGCACATAATCAGTGTGCATCGTCTTTCCTTAACCTCACCTCATAAGTCAGCTTCCCATTAATTGCCCTTTTTGGAGATCTTTATATCTTTCCATTATCGTTCCAGCAAAGCTCATTACTGTCTCAGTATCTTCTCAAAAGAGTTAATTGGGCTGAGCTAATGCAGACATATTAGTTTTCACTATGCAAGCTAATTGGCTAACTCAGGTATGTCTATGCAGGACTATGTTGGGTCATATAGATATACCCAACTGAAAAAGCACTTTGTTTAGGATGTTGACGTATCTAAAATTACTCTTCCATCACTCTAGAGGTCACCTTTAAAGAAAATCCCTGGCTGATTTTGCCCTAAGCCTCTGTGCCACTAGTAGTGATGAATGTGTTGGACACTGTGGCTGAAATTGGGGGATACCTTCGATCTACTGGCAGCCACCTCAAAGTTCAGCCTTCCCACAGGCAGCTCCAGTGTGCCACCTTCAGATGGTGCCTCTGAAAGGTATGAGGAACTGCCCTCTGGAGCTGAGATGCCTGTTTCTTTCGAACTACAGAGGGAACCATGACAACTTGCCAGAATGAAAGCACAGCTTTTAAATGGTTTACATCGAGTAGAATGAATTCCACCCTACTTGACTAGAAACCTAGTCAACCTAACATATGTTTGACAGCAGCAGTGCTTTCAGTGATGCACGTACATCAAGTACAAACCTGTAACTTTCTGGCCTCCTGGAAGTGCTTCTCACTGTCAGTCTTTTGAGTCTGTGTGCCAGGGTTTAAAAGGGTTTGCACTTCTGTGCAGAAGCTTACATACTAAAGATTAAAGATACACATGACTCCTGTATTCAGAGGCAGACAGAATAATAGCTGTTATCATTGTCTAATGATTGTTTGTAAAGAGCAAATAACAGCATACCTCTGGAATCTTTTTAGCATTTATATATGCAGTATAATTTTGTTTGTAACATCACGGGGAGATAACATATATAACTTTCATATCTTATGAAAGTGTATTTATTTATGTATGTATTTATTTTGCATCACTGATATAGAAATGCTTTGTCAAAATTAACATTTGTGCAAAAATTGTTTGGAGATATACATCTTAAGTCAGTATCAGATGTCTGCCTGCACTTATATATATTAACTGAGAATGTTAAAGTACAGTAGCACATACCAACAAACAGCTTTTACAGAAGGTTCAGATAAGATGTTCAAATAAAATATTCATGATTTTCTTGCTAAAAGAAAAGCCTCTTTCAGACCTGTAAGGTACTGCTAGACAGAAGATGACCTACAATCTGATACAGTCTCATATTTTGATATAAACAGGAGTAGGGAAGATTTTCTTAAGTGAACGTACATTTTAGGCTCGTCTGCTACATCCCAGGATGGCTAGCAATTAATGGAGTGAAGAGATTGCAGATTTCCTAGTGCTTTTTAACCTGCTTATTTCATTTTCAAACTTCTGTGATCAATTTAGCAGCAGGAAATTCTGCAGAGCAATTTGGTTTCAGTTGACCCTGAAGGGGTTATTGCTGAATGAGACTTACTTACAGCTCTGTTTCCATAATGACACTTTGCTGCAATAAATGACACCTTCTTAACCTCAAGTTGTATTTCCAATAAATTTGTACCAATTCCCAGGTTACATTAGGAGGCTGAAAACAAGGTTCTTTGAACAAATGTGTCACCACAGGTTGTCCCCACATCATAGGGTACCTAGCAGTGCTGGCATGATATTTACAACTCACATAACACGTTGGCTGTTCACGCTGATTAACAGCATTACAGTTGCAATCTGATTCTGCTGATAAACCAATTTCTCCTACTCCCTTCTCTTTTAGCACAGGTTTCCTAGAAAGGAAACCTTATGAGCCACCCTGGCATAATTTTTAGGAGGTATCCTGCATGCCAGGAATGATTGTCCAGAAGCACACACACCAATTTGAAATAGTATGCAGCAATCAGTAGCAATGGAGGAGGAACTGTGAGCAATAAAACACATAACATTTGAGTTTGCAAAAGCGGCAAATCTACTGCTTAAGGACATGGATCCTGTTACTTTTGCTGCAGGCACCACAACAGGGTTTATAATGATGATAGAAATGGAAGTGAATAGCTCTAGGGGGAGGTGGGTCCTTGTACACTTCCCTACACCAGCAAGCAGTCTGTCACCTGATCCAGAGCAAAATGCTCGCAAGAAGCAAATGAAGTGAAAAGTACCATGGTACCAAACACCGTGTTCTCGCTGTAGGTTCAGCCATATAGGTTGCTACCTGATGCGAGCTCATGTGCCAGTGTCACACAGCCATAGGTTTGTCTTCTACTGAGCAAGGACAAAGAAGCTCTGATTTGGGGGGAGCTGGCCCCTCAGCAGGATTCCCAGTGACCTATTACATCTTTAAGCCACATATTGCCTCTTGCTGCTCTAGTAATAAAAGGCAATGAAGGGAGCCAAGGATTTGGTTATTCTGATGGAAATCCCTTTGGTTGTCAAAAAGCATTGTTTTGACATGATTGCCATTTATATGACAGGTGGCCCTTTTAGTTTTACGGATTTTTGTTTGTTTGCATGTGATTCCTGAAAGTTTATGTTTTCGCTAAGCTTTTCTGAACTGAGTTTATTCAGCTTGCATCAGAAATACACAGCATATACAGTGACTCCTTAAAACATCAATTTATGGAAAAGACTTGTGTGATTAGTATAGCTATTGCAATTTAAAGAAACACATTATTAAAATATTTCAAATTGTTCACTGCATTATTAGTTATGTAATCTATCTCACAATACTTTCAGCTTTGAGATGTGCTTTGCATGTACACCTCATCAGAGAGAGTAAAACATCCACACAGGCTGACATGGGATAAGACTTTATTTTACATAATTTCTTTTAAAAATCTTTTGATATACTCCATTTTGAAGAAAAAGAGACTGAGGAGTGCTAGGAGTGCTTCTGTCTCAAGCTCGTAAAATAATGAATGGCAGCACATTCACAGAATCATAGAATCATTTGAGTTGGAAGGGACCTTTAAAGGCCAAACCAGTCCCACTCCCCTGCAGTGCACAGGGACACCTACAGCTGGTTGCTCAGAGCCCTGTCCAGCCTGACCTTGAAGGTCTCCAGGGGCAGGGCATCCACCACCTCTCTGGGCAACCTGTGCCAGTGCTTCACCACCCTTAGCATAAAAAATATTTTCCTTATACCCAGTCTAAATCTCCCCACTCTCCATTTGAAACTATTTCCCCTTGTCCTATCACTACAGACCCTGCTAAAGAGTCTGTCCCTTTCTTTCTTGTAGCTCCCTTTTAGATACCAAAAGGCCGCTGTCAGGTCTCCCTGGAGCCTTCTCTTCTCCAGGCTGAACAGCCCCAGCTCTCTCAGCCTGTCCTCACAGGGGAGGTGTTCCATCCCATGTATCTTTAAGTGAAAGAAAATCTCTAGTGTTGCAAAATTGTATGGTGAATACTAATTGTCTTTAGACATAAGACCAAGAATAGATGAGAAGGGAACTGAGCAGCAAGGAAGAAAGAACTGCATTATGGAATGTAGCAGAAAAAAATGATGTTGAATCTGCATTTAGCGTGGAGGAGATTTAGGGGTTGCATCCATCATGTCCTTTAGCCCAGAACACTGTAGCAAAATCTGTTTTTTAGTAATGGGATTAAGTTCACTTGGCTTCCACCCACCATTTCTGAGCAAGCAAAGAAAATCTGCAATGGGGGAGAATTTAAAATGGAGGGGAAGATTGTAATTATAGCTTGCTGGAGGCGTATTTTTCAATAAATGAAGCGCTTCAAAAGAAGTGTACTGTGCTGTCTTTCAAATGCAAGCCTTTAGGGAACTAATGTAAGAATATAAAGTAAAAACATTATTTTACACCCAGACTTGTTAATTTGCTAGCTCTAATGCCTCGTCAGGAAAAGCCCATATTCAACTTTGAACTCCAAGGTTAGCATCAGTAATGGTATACCCTCCAAGCAGCATAACTGTAAATTACCACTAGAGTGATTAGGAAGACAAGAGACTCTATTACGGGAAGAATCAAGTATCTTATCTAGTCCGTACACTAACTGGAAGCAGCCTTGTATGATAAGAAAAATATTTCTTACTGAATTGAGCATAAACCCAAAGATGTTACAGCAGTGGAGACATCTTTGTTAGAGGCTTCATTTTTAATAAAAGTTCTATTTATATTCATATTTCCAGGATCTTTTCTGAATGAACTTGTGCTTATTTTATAATTTTTTAGTTTTTTTATACAGCCCCCCATATACACACTTCTGATATGGAAGTCTCCTGATTCCCTGTCACCTTCCTCACTCATAAAATGGTGTCTCTCCCCTTATCCTACAAAGATAGAAAGATTAACAGGCAAACACAAAAGATGGAAAGAATGGAATGCATCTCTGTTGGAGGGCTAATAATTACATTGCAGGCATGAAGGCTGCTGGAGAGATGGGCAGCACATCTACATCCTTGTCAGTTGACCGATAATATGTAGCACACATGGCATTACTAATGAAGGCTAAAAAGGGTTTTGACCTCTTTGCTTCTCTGGTAAATCCTTCCTTGGTAAATAGCTCAAATGCAAATAATACTGAGGATATTATCATTGATCAGGAAACATTATTTCATTACTTCCAGGTCTGTTACTGGAGTAAAATGTCACCTCTGAGAAAACATCCTGTTATTGCTTATTACCTTTCTTACAGACTTTCCAGAATCAGAAGTAAAATCAATATTTCTTTTTCTTTATAGTGCCCTGAAATAACAGCCTTTCCAAGTGTGGGATCATGAATAAAAACTCAGACTTCATTTATTGCTGTCTATAATATAAAATCATACTCAGTGTCAAACAGTATAGAAATTCTGATGAAGTTACAGAAGCTAGGCTAGAGGAGTACTGTATAAATACAGTATAGCATTTAGTGGTATAGAAAAAGGTATAATGGTTGCTTTTACCTCCCAAAAAAATACTATACCTTGGTACATCTCTGTAATTAACAGTTATAATGCCACACACACAATNTTAAAAAAAAAAAAAAAAAAAAAACGTTTTTAATATCTGTATTAGCAATGAGAAACAAAAATCTAGACCACATTTTGCTTTAAAATCTAGTATCAGTAGTTTACAAAGGAACTTTCTAGTATTATAATTAAGCAAAAGGAGAAAAAATTAGAGAGTTAATGTACTTACTCCATACTCTGTTTCATTAATTTCCTAAAATTTCTGTTGAATTGGTTTTGGATAGTTAGGTAACCACAGCTCCTGTAGTTTTACACATCGTTTGCTGCGTAAATTAATTCATACCATTTACCTGTGATATATTATAAGCTTGAAAAAGTCTTTTTCTTTTAAAGAACAGCAAACCCATCTTCTTTTGCATTCTGACCAACACAGACATGAAGCCAAAGTCAGCTTGGATTAGTCCTCATAGCACTGATACTACTTCCATCTGGAACAGTCTTCCTATAGTGAAAGGACAAGGGGAAAGCAGGCTCCTTCCAGGATGCTGAAGCATGTTTCTTCCTCTAACTATATCATAGGAAATTAGGAGGGCTCAGTTAATGAGTTTTCAAAGGGAAGCAATGTTGCTGAGTGGGCCTCAGTCAGTGTTTTCCCTCAGCTGCAGTTGGGAAATGGCTGAGGTAGGAGAGAAAGCAGAGACAGGGAGGGGGCTGGATTCCCTCCTTTACTGGGAAAGCCTTACACAGAAAACATTGATAAAGCCCTATATTTTGGTGAGTATGTTCTTTTCTGTATCTTGAAGCAGGCAGGGGTTTCAAGGAAAGGACAGTATGTAATTATTGCAATTCCAGTTATTACTGGAAACGGTGGTGGTATAGAAATGCCAAACTAAATTAAGCCATGGTGTTCCCTCTGGCAGTATTTTACACGTGGAGATCCTTAGCCTTCTCGTGATGCTGGTGTGGACTGGAGTTGCAGTCCTCACCACACCATGTGTACACTTCAGATCCCCTTTAGACTCCCAGCCCTGCCACCCCAAATTTGTATCTGCTGGCACTTCATTGACCTTGGCCAAAACAGACGTGGTGCAGGGAGGAAAGAAGGAAAGGAGACAACAGTGATGTAGCTTATCTTATTTGTTGGATGGTACTATTTTTTAACAAGAAAATGTTTACACATTTCTAGTAGGGCCTGTTCTGACAGCTAGTAAGATGACAGTGAGCTGACATGGCTTCTCTTCATTAAAGAAATAAGATTGGAAATGAGATACTAGAGTGGTCCAGATACAGACAGGCATCGTGTGAGCTTTGGTCATCAGCTGCCACTGGGTCTGAAGATTCTTCGTAGTGGGTAGGCAACATATCAAAGTCATTCAGTTCCAGAAACAAGAAGAGAAATGTTGGAAATTCTTTGCCTACTTTTAGCCATATGAAACAAGAAATTGCAAAATTAGAAAATGGACAAAAGGAAAAAGGCTTCAGAAGTCCTGCAGATCATCTGCTTCAAAATCAGAGAGTTACAGATAGTGGAAGTTAATCTAGGAATAAAAGGTCTCTAGAGAAATGCTACAGGATTGCAACCATCATTTATAATATACATGTTCTGCTTTCTGTGTAGTGTATGAGAAAAAGGATTCAGAAAAAGACAGAAGCTAGATATTTAGAATAAAATAAACTCAGTCTGAATTAAGGAATGAACTTTCATTATTCAATTCAAATTTGAAAAGACAAAGAAAGTTATCAGACCAAATTAACAGGAGCTGTCAGCACTGTAGATGACTCATTGCAGTTCAAGAAATTTATAACTGTGAGAGGAAAACACAGAGAGCAGATGGTGCAAAGGATCCTCAGTACAAAACTGAGACCAACACTGAGCTCAAAAGCCAGAAACCATCCTTCAGCCTTGTACCAGTGGCAAGAAAATGGTGCCATTAAAGTGATTAAAAGCCGTGCTGGGCTTCTAAGCATTTTTTTTTTCAAATGGTTTCATTGGGTAACCAAATTAGAGCTCTCCTGCAGTTACTGGGTTTGAAACAACTAATTAAAAGAACTTCCAATTGATTCATCATAGGAACATTAGAGCAGTCCTTATAAATGAGCAAATAGGATTTACCTGTCTTACAATTTCCCAGTTAAAGAGAGCTCAAACAATAAATGAGTAGGATCTTTAGGGTCTAAATAATTTCTGCTCTAGTGAACAACTCTTATAAGAAGCTGAAATTTCCCCACAGAAAATACTGGTTTTAAAACCACTTCACAAGAACTAAAGAAATAGAATCTGAGATAGCTGCAGCTCTTAATTGTTTGGTCTCATTTGCCTATCTCTTTGTACAATAAATTTCTGACTAGAATCCTTTTTCTAAGTAATTATTTCCTCTGAGATGTGAACAGATAACCTGTGTATGACAAATAGTAGGACCATCCTTCTGAGCATATAAGAAATGGTTAATGGTGACCCTTCAGGGGCTTCAAAAAAAAAAACAAAAAAACCTTTTTATTTCGCCCAGTGCCCAAACACAAACACAATTACACTTCTCACATCCAGAGCTTTATATACAGACCTTCACATTTTGATTCTGAGGATGCAGTGCTGGCACTGTGGTACAAGTGTGACGTGAGCCTTGCTGCATGGGACTTTCAGTTTCAAGTGCAGGTCAAGCACAGCTGGTTTACAAGAGGGCTGAAGTAATTTTCTTCCATTATTTTGCTCCTGAATTGTTTCCTGGGGAGAAGACATCAGCTGCATCCAATGCTGAGTGTTTGAGATGATCTTCTCTTGCACCAAGACTGTTATGACGCACATTTGCTCAAAAGGAAGAGTTACTGCGGTGAGCTCAGGCTGAATACAAGCTTAAATTGCTGTATAAATTTGGAAATCAGAACCCAAAGGGAAACACGTCACATGTGGTGCACGTGAAAAGCTTGCAAACATTAGGTCATAGTTTGAAGAAGTGTAACACCAGTAATCTATATTTAAAAAAGCCAAGAAGGACCAAGAGTATAATTGTATTTGCATTATAGCCTGGTGTTTTCTGCAATCAAGCTCGATCATTTTGCAAGGATTTGGCTATCACGTTAGTGAACCCACACTGCAGAGAGGTGAAGCCATGGTGTGCTGGGGCGGGTGGCCCAGATGATGTCCTTCAGGCACACAGGGTGGATCAGACGAATCTGCAAAGCTCCCTTAGCCCCCACCTTTAAATTACATCTTCCTACCAGCGAATGACTCAAAACAACAAATAGTAAACAAATGTATATGAGCAATTGTCCTCATAGGCCCTTGATCAGAGTTTCACAAATACAAATCCATTTTTCTGCTTTATGTTTTCCTTTAAACAGACCTGTCTTTGTTCCCTGCTTGGAGTAGCTGATTTTACCCCAGAGTAATGTTACTAGAGCTCAGCTTACCCTCAATTTTCAGGAATAAGAGTTTCATGTTAGCTCTGGGAGTATTTTTACGTACCCAGGGGTAACATTTTCACCCAGAACTTATGAACGCATTTTACTCTTTTATTTGTATTCAGTTACATTCAGTTGTATTATGCTGTTTGAGGACTTCCTGAAAAATAGGTTAATTCTTTATTCAGCATGGCAGGATTCTTTTTTTACCTCATTCCCTTGCATCAGATTGTGGTCAAAATGGCATAAGTGCAGGTGGGAGAAAGTTCCCAGTTTAAACTCTGTGTTGTCCACTTCATATCATTTTTGGTATTTTTTTTTTCATTTAGTGTTATATGTTGGGGTGTTGAGTTTTTTTCACATCAGGGAGGATGGGACTGTTACACTACAGAACAGATATCCACAGGGAGGACTGAAAGTGGGTAGAGGTTTCTTTCCTCTGTTCTTGTCACAGAGGAAGAGATTATTATTGCGTGTCTGTGTGCCGAGCTTCCCTTCTTTCAAAAGAAAACAATCTGTTCTGTTTTCTTTAGTGTTTGTTTCCTTCACAGAGTTTATTTATTATTTTCATTTCTTAAACTTTCTGAAATATTTACAGGGAAGTAAACAAAGGTAAGGAATTTTGTGAGTAGAAGCAGATTCTTATTTAATTTTCCTAGGGAGACTCCTTTATTCAAAAGATAAAAACCAAAGTCATAAAAACATGTTATTTTTAGGAGACAGCTCCTAGGAGCTTAGAAGAGGTTAAATAAGATTCATAATAGAGAAGAACGGGGGAAGGTGTGTAATAAAGTGGTATATGTTATTGCAACAATAAATAGGGAAAGCTGTAAACCACTGGAAGACCCTTTTTTTTTTTTCTGTGAGACAGTCTCAGGAAGTGGCAGGACGCTGATGTGCTGTTCGATAGCTGGTCTGTTCAGCTTTCCCTGTTGTATTCAAGACTGCTGAACGATGTGACTGGTTTTGTTGTGACATTTGGGAAAGCTGCACATCAATACCGGTAAAGCAGCTTTAGTGTCTGAAGAGTATTAGATTTATTTTGCCATATTTGACCAGTTTAATAAAATAAGCAAAGATAGTTTTCTAGAACTGATTTTTGCACCATTTGACATTATTACACAGAAAGCACTGCTCCTTCTTTTCCAGAAGGGCAGTAAGTCCAATTCCCAAAGCCAGTTAACCCCACAGTGAGATAACTTGGCTCTTGGGTGCCTCCACCTATGTTGGGCCCCTCACAAAAGCTGCTGCAAGCAGAGCGGTTCCTGCTCTCCACACAGCTGCAGCCCTGCGGTGTCGCTTACTGCAGGTAGGCTGAGGCCCCTCTGCTCCCATGGCTCACCCTAGCCCTTCCCCTGCCCTGGCCTCCCCTCAGGAGCCGGCTGTTGTATGCACACACAGCCACAGCCAGCAGGAACATAACGCGTTGTGTCTGTTTCAGGTTGTGTCACGTTATTTTACCCTGGGGAGTAAACTGAATGTACGTTGTACACAGCTAAACGATGACATTTAACACGGAATATCCTGAGTTCAGAATGTCTCTGAAATACAGCTCTGCTCTGGAAGCAGTGTCCATCCTGGTCATGTGTGAGCCAGTGGTGGGGACTGGCACAGGCGCATCTTTCTAGGAGAGACAGTGCAATTTTTGTACATAGCCATTTCTCAGAAGCTGGCCTGCACTTTAACGAAGGAGTTGCTGGTGTGTACTTGAGACATTAATTCCAGGTTATATGGTTTCCCTGAGAATTGCCATCTGTCATGCTTTTCTGCCTGGAGGTCACTCAAAGTTACCTCGGGTTGGTATCCTAAGACAGTAGGTTGAAAGGATAAACCGTGTGCTTCGTCTTTAACCCGTAGTTATCCTTTTCCCTTTCAGCACCCTCCTTGATAGGTATGGTAAGGAAGGACTGGGCTTCCCAAAACAGCATTGCCCTCTCCTGGCAAGAGCCGGACTTTCCCCATGGAGCCATTCTGGACTACGAGATCAAGTACTATGAGAAAGTAGGTCTCGCTTACAGCATCACCCAAACTCAGATCCTAAACGGCAATATGTTTCGTATTTTTAATATTTTAAGAAAATACGTTTGCACTTGATCCCACGTACAATGCTTTATAAGTAGACGTTTTGTATTGTTTTTTTGTTGTTGTACTTCTGACTTGTTAATTACTGTCTTGTTTCACGTCAGAGCCACGCAGAGCAGGCAGGCAGTAGATACACCTGTCTCACAGTAGCAGCAATTATGATCATGGATAAATAGATCATATACTTAAACATATTTTGGTGTATGGACTGTAAAAGCTTTACATTGGAGTGACACTGAAACAATACCACGAAGGTGAACATCAACATTTGATTTCATTTTGTGGCATTATTTTGCAATAATCTGTGCATAAATTACACAGTGCATCAGCCTTGTTTGGAGGGCTACAAGAGACAGAAACTGCAATGCGTTTATGTCAAATTTCTGGCATTTTAGCAAAATTGTGTGGTTTCAAATGAAAGTGAAGAACAACATGCATTACAAGAAAAGGTACAAGGTGACACGCAACATATCTTATGAAAGGATAATCTGAAACCTGCTCCTCCCAAAGCACAAAAGACATTTCATTTCCAGTTTGCTAGAGAGCCTTGCACCAGTGTAAAATTGAGCAGTAATCAGCTAGAGACATAGGAAGGAATTTCTTGGTGCTTGTATCTTAAACCGTACTCTGCTAAGTCAGTTCGTGCTGTTTCTCTGTCCCCATCTGAAAGTCGCAATGGAGCTAACGGATAAGTGAGAAGACCACAAAGAAGAGAAATACAGGCCAAGACATGAAAAACAGATTTAGAGATGTTAGGCTCTGTAAATATCAGAATTTTCTTCCTTGGCTGCCCTTCTCTGTTGAGATTATGCAGCTTTAATGATGCAGAAAAAAAGGTGAACTGAGAAAAATCCAAACAATTTAAATAGTATAGCTAGAGGGAGAAAACAGATTGCTTAGAATATTTGGTAGCCAAAGGAAGGAAACCTTATTTTCCTGCAGTAGTGAAACTCATTCAAGTTTGGATCTATTAGCGTAGTATACTACTACACTGCCCATTTTTTGTTTATCAATATTAAAATAATAATCAGGTGAATTAAAATAGAGAAAAANAAAAAAAAAAAAAAAGACCATTTTCTGTTTTCACCTTTTATAATGCATATGGAGTTTTTTTTAACTATTAACTTCTCTGGGCTCTTAGGTGTGGGGAGATAAAAGCACTGCTGGCATCTTTTAGTACTCTTGTACAGGGATTATTTTCTCCCTAAGTTACTGACTGGACTACATGCACAGCTCTTGAGTACACCTTTTGTTAGTAAGTTAGAACAGGCATGCTTTCATCTGTCAACGATATGTAATAGGCAAAATGAGAGACAAACAATCCAGCACTAACAGTAAGAAAGTCTTTTCTCTGAGCTGAGGAATAGATACGTGACAGATTTCCAAGAGCTCTCTTGAAGACCCGATTCTAGAGTAGAGCGATGAATAATACAGTACTGCAAATTCCTCTGCTGATTTGCAGTATTAAGTTACAAAATGTGATCTTAAACCACTTCAGTTATCATAGAATCATAGAATGGCTTGGGTTGGAAGGGACCTCAAAGATCATCTAGTGCCAACCCCCTGCCATGGGCAGGGTTTCCAACCACCAGATCACTAGATCAAACTGCCCAGGAACCCACCCAGCCTGGCCTTGAAAATTTTATTTAAATAGTGCTGAAGAAGCATACATTACAACGACACCACTGGGTAAGTATTGTGGCCAAATGCAAAAAAGAGGGACACTGCCTAACTCAAAGCCAGAAAATACTAACATGGCTTTAACAAATTCATTCTTCACCTCTAAACTCAGTGTAGTGTCAGGCGTAGATACAGCGAGTGTCATCTTTCAGGCTTCCCAGGGACCATAAAAGAGGAAAATGTCAGCATTTGTGTTATCAGAAGTAGTGACAAAATAAGGATGGTTTTGCAGAATTACAAAAAATGTGATAAATGAGAAATAATTGTCTAGTGAATTTAGTATAAGTCTACCACAAAGACGTCTCTCTCCTGGAGAGTTAAAAAAGGCAACTAAAGTTCAAAACCAGTATAAGTATGAAAAGTTCAGAAATATTTCTAAAGTCTTAAGAAGACAATAAAAATGCAGAAAACAGTATCAATTTCCTTAGATACTGACATACACAAGTTAGTAAAAAAAGGAACAGATTTTGCAGTCCTATCCCCATCCCTTTTTGCCTGTCATTTCTGTTTGAAAAGAGGTTTCTGTACTTAAAATATGAGAAATTGAATGTATCCATTAAATATAAACACTCAGTATCCCAGTCTCCTAAGGCTGTATCAGTTTCTTAACTTTAAGGAACTCAGCGGGATTTTAAAGTTTTATAAGTATGAAAGTCTCTTATAAGATTCCTTGGTGACATTTGCAAAACTGTCAAGATGACATTGGGGACTTCAGGGCAGCATGCTTACTTTTAATTATAAACAGTAGGAATTCTACAGCTCGTAAATGAAGGTCATTTCTTGTCATGTGCTCCCACAGTTTCACAAAAGATATGTAAATTTACAGAAAACCAGTAGCCATCTAATGGAATACTGTGACCACTCCACAAAATGAGGCTGTTTCCAACGATTTTATAAGTAGCGTAATTAGCGATGGTGAACCCAGAACGTAACAGAGCATCGTTCCATGCAAATCCAGAACAAGCAGAAGGAGGCAATATGGCTAGCCTCTGCTAGGTATGCATGAAAGTTACACTTGCAGTCTTGTGCATTACAAGTTGCGCACAGAGAACCATCAAAAGATCAAGCCCGTAATCTCTCTGTGAAAAACAGATTCACATCTTCTGAGAAAAATGCTACCCTGTAATAGAGAAATAGACAAGGAAAGTTATACAAGGATATTAATAAACTGCAAATATAGAAGCCATAGAATAATTTAAAAATATAATAAATCTGCTCAGTAATTTGATTGCTTTAAAGCACCTTTTTCCATGTGAGCTGCTTTTCTTCAGTGAATTGCTGCAAAATTTGCAGGCCCATAACTTTAACAAAATGTTGTTTGCCTTCCTGTCAGTCTCTAAAACTGGAATTCTTGAGAAAATAACAAATCTTACTTGTAAGCCAATTCTATGTGTGTTCTACAGACTTTTTGTTTCTTGTTTAGTAGTACACTGGTACGTGTTTGTGTGGCTGGCTGACAAGGCGTGACTGTTCTGCAGCCTTTCAGCCAAAAATGCAGTGGGCATGAGGTGACCTAGGAGATAATTGGAGAGCTGCCTTGACCTGTGAGGAAACAATTACTAGAAATTCAGTCCGAGATGCTGTGGGTTTCTGTCGCAGTGAAGAAGGAAGTCTTCTGTTACATAAATATTTATGTGGTACAACCAGAGATAGAATATTATGATCCTGAAATAATGCTGCATATTGAGGCTTGGTAGTTGAAATATCTTATTTCCAGTAGATCTTGAATCATTCTGAAAAGCCTACAGTTAGCAACATTTGTCACCTTAGACAATAAGTGAGTCCTTAGTGCAACACTCAAAGAATCCATTAAGCATTTGACCTTATAGATCTAAGACGTACTCTGAAAAGCATTACTTCATGGAACGTCTTTGTAGTCTTTCTTCTTATTTACTAAACATTTGCAAATTATCTCCGTTGATACAGGATATCTGCCTTATTCTACAGTCTGTTATCTATCCATTCTGTTCTATAGTCCTTTAATATCTTCCACAAGCAGCACAGTACTTTTAGAAGAAAAAATTCTTTCATAGGCACTGTCGTCTTTCCCTCCAGAAGTCAAACTCCAGATAGCAATATAACCTCAGTTCTCCTTGCTAATGGAAATCATTTTTTCCTTTTTACTTTAAAACTATTACTCAGATGCTGACTAGAGCTTTTAATTTTTGAAAGATTCCAGGGCATCATAATCTATTCGCCTCCAAAAAGACTGCATGCTCACGTCAGATGAAGGATAAGAAATGACCTTGTCACAGCCTTGTAGTGAAGCTGAGTCCTTCTGTAGGAATCCCCTCATGGGAAAGGAAACACAGTACACAGTGGGTATAAACCACACCAGCTGCACTTCAGGTGGTGCAGTTGAACAGGAAAATGCTTATTCCTCCCCTTTTCCACCCAAATCCTCAAAGTTAATCATCAAAAATTAATGCTCCCTGAGAGCTGGGTTAAGCATACCAAGCTGAATGCATATCAGAACCTACATTAAGTTCTCCCATGTGGCCCAAATACACCAGCTGGATTATATTTTCTGCTACGAGATAATATATAATTAGCTGATGAAGCTGGTCTGTAGGGAAGATATTTTATAGGATGCACCTAAGCAATATCCCAAGGCATTGCAATGACATCTCCAAATAGAGAATGTCCTTAGGAGCAGACTGCAGGATGGAAAGGCTGGCTGATATTTCTTTGCTTCCTTATCCTTTGATGAAATTTGCACTAAAGCCAAATCCCTTTGACAAAACACTTCATTTCATTGGCAGACTCAATTTGCAACTTACAGGCAGTTTTCACATAAAAATTTTAACCCACCTCTATATGACGGTGAGTGGACAAGATATGTGGGATGTCAGATATGACTTCCTCCATTCTGGTATTATTTAGATGTGAATTAATAAATAAGAGAGAAAATAGCCAAGTAGTAGAGGAAATGGGGAAATTAGTTTCCCAGTGAGGGAAAAAGGGCTGATGAAGCAGATAGATAGAGGAAAGCACCAAAGAATTAGAGAGCAATATGACCTTGTTAATTTTTCCATGTTTACAGCTGAATTTAATTAAATTAAGGAGTGATGCTCTTTCTTAAATTATTATATTAAACAAACACTGATATTTCTTTGAATATTCATTAGAATGAATTAAAATGAGGCATCCTGAGTAGGAAAATACATAAGAGAATGCGTGGAAAATGACTTTATAGGAATAATGTGACGATATAAGAACATCAATGCATAACAAATATCAAATGACAGAATTATGGTTACAAAGATTAATGTGGAAAATTTTAAACAAGAAAGTCATTTTGTTTTGTTGAATTGTATGCCTACAATAGCGTTCTGTAGTTCAAAGCAAATTTGTCTGTCTAGAAATATGTGCACTGTGTTATTTCAAAGACACAGAAGTGTGTACGTACAATATGTTACATACTATGCACTTTGACAGCAAAAAGATGTGTACCTTGGTGTATGTACAGAGGTATGAACTGATATCCTTGCCATTTTTTCCACACTTTTTGAGGAACAGCGAATCTGGTGTTAAGGTCAGTGCCACGCTGACGACTAGCACAGCAGCAGCACGCTGCTGGGAGCCCTGGAGAAACACCGTGCTCATTTTGGCTCACGTGCCCCAGTAGTTTCATTCCAGCTTTTTTTCCCACATGAATTGCCAGTTTAGGACAACAGATGTTGCTATGTGAATTCAGTGAAGGAGGCAGTTCATCATCCTATTTTTTAGACGGATTCAGCTCTGCTCAGGCAACATGTACATATTGCTTCTTTTCTTTCCTTTTTTCTCTCTTCTACAAAACCTGGCCCCAGCCAAGTATTGGCTGGAGTCTTAGTGTCAAGGAAAGGGAGCCACATATTTTCATTGGTCAAGTCACAGTTTTTGTAAGAAGCTACATCATGTAGATAAAATAACCCTCTCCATTTCTAGGTAACATTTTGGGAAAGTGAAGCAAAATTAGCTACTTCTCTTCTTCAGCCCTGTGAGATGCCAGGTTTGTTGACTCTTGACCTCCATATTACCCAGTTAAATTACTCCAGATTTTCCAGCTCGTTAGTTACAATTCTGCATACTGTTTAACTGAGTTAGAAAGATCACAGTTTTTCAGACACAGCTGTGGTACAACTTCTGTATTTCCCTTAAGTACCAGCTTTTTCTTCCTTGGATCAGACTTTGATTTTATGTTGGATTTTTAAATCATGAAGAGTAACACATGCACCAGCTCCAATCCACACGAGGCTGAAGGGAGCCTGCAGGCTGTGTCGTGTTGTTCAGGAGCAGGCACATCTCAGCTGGTGCTGCTGGGGCTGGATTGCTAGCACATACTGCTTCTCTCTCCAGGCATATTCTTCTACTGTTGCTAGGTGTGCTTGATGCAGTTGCAAGCTTCCTGACTAGAGTTCAAAGTCAACATCAGTTGTCTCAGCCAGGAAAAGGCTTGTAACAATAGCGATGATCCTTTCAGGTGTCTGTCTGCTCTGTAAGTTTTTTAAATGTATAGTCAGTATAAAATAATGGATACTATTAGTGTTAGTATTGAACAATCAACTGGGCGATTCTTAGCCTCATGCTAATATATTTTTTTTTAAATGAAAATTTTGCTCCTCTAATATTTTTCAATTATTTGAGTTAGTTGACGCTTAAGTAGCAACCTGCTTCCTACAAGTAAAGCGTTTCAGACATGACTAGAAGCAAAAAATGTAAAGCCCATGAAATACTGCATTTTCATTACATCATCAGCACGTTCTTATGAAAACAAGAGCACTGAGTAATTTGAGTGTGTGAGGGCTTTTGGACAGTAGCACTGAACACAAGCCCTGGTGTTTGGCGGAAGCAGCAGGAGCAGATTGGCATATTGCTGCGAGCCCACAGGGCCCCATGAAGCACTTGCAGTGTTCCCAGCCATTCAGAGCTCCTGGGAAACGAAGTGTGTCTGGCGAATGTTTTTAAAAAATAATCACTACAAATGCGCTTTGGGAGATCATCATTAAAATGAAATCTCCTAGCTTATTTTAGCATAGTAAGTGATGTTAAACAAGCTTCTCAGTTTTGCTATTCTGCTGTTATTAACCTAGTTTCCCAAGGGAAGAACTGTGAAAGGCTGAGATTCTAAAAAAAGAAAAAAAAAAAAAAAGTCTCTGAACTGTTAAAAATGAGAGTGAATAATTATGAGACTCTTACCAGATATGATTTTTGCCTGTGGGAAAGAAACTAAGGACATTGCGGCAGCCATTATGAATGACACTGGTACAATTATTATTAGGAGAAAAAGAAATCTTACCTCTAAATATCAGTTGCATACAATGAAGGCTTTATCAAAGAAGTTCTGAGCTAGGCCAGCTCCATTAGGTGCCCAGTTTGGCCAGCTTTCTAATAGTTTTCTTCAATTATTTAAAGCTAGCTTCTAAACCTTTGTATTTAATAATAAAGTAGCCTACGGAGCTATTACTGTTGTCATTCTTGCTGAATCAAAAAATCTTGTCAAGAAACACAGTGCTGTTAAGGCAGCCCTAGTGGATTTGATTAAAAAAACATAGTTCAGTCTCTGCTGATCTTGCGTACTTGTCTGTGGACGATACCATTTTCCCCAAGGAAAATTGTGTGCACAGTACTTACTCCAGCAACTGCAAGAGCTGCACAAATGTAGAAGTGCATTAATGGTTTTGAGTGACTTGTTTTCAAAGTCTTTCAAAGATGTATGTGTGGGTGATATGCAAACTATTACAAGACAGCAAACAACACCATCCCTTAGAGAAAGCTAAGGAAGCTAAATCCACCCGCAGTAGAGGTTGGATCCTAAGAAAAGGTATTATCAAACTTTTTTTTCTAGTTATTCAGCAGTTGAACTTCCAAAAAAATAATTTTTAAAATAATTTATTGCCACAGCAGGAATAGTAATGTAAACCACAGGAATCAACTGTTAATCCTGAGTGTGTGATTAGGTGAGCTGAGAAAATCAGAAGAACCTTATATTTTATAGTGCATTAAAGTTCAGCTCACTCCAGAGATCAAACTGTAGATGATTTTGGTGAATGTGTTGTAAAAAAGAAACCTTGTCTTTTCAGACTCAATATATCAATTGCACAGAAGGAAACAGTAACATGTTTAACATGTTTAATCTTAAATTAGCAAATAAGAGAGTGCATTCTAAGTTTAAAACATTATTACTGTTGTTGTTATTATTAACCAGTTTCATTGTGTTCACCTTTGAGTGTAAGTGCAGTAATTTTTAGTAATATCTGAAGTTAATGATGGTTAATGAGAGTTTTAACTCTCTCAGGTACCTTAACACAGAGTCAAGTGTCAAACTTTGGTTTTCAATGTGTGACATACTTCCACAAAAAGAAGGGTGAGTTTCGTGAGCAGTGATCTAAATATAACTAGTGCGGCTGATAAATGACCATCTAGGCAAAAGTAAATTCTTGTAAATTTGTAAGTTAAATACAATGTCCATGTACCCATTGCTCTAAAACCTGTCAGAATATTTCCTTTAGACTTCCTTAAAATAAGAACTATCTTAAAAGTTCCCCAAAGTCTTTATCTGTGAGCCAAACTCTTTTAAGAACTGAAGCTTGGTCAGTGTTTTAATAAGACAAAAAATATGTACTTTTCAAAAATTGCTCCTTCCCAACCATAAAGATGAATTTGCAGAATAAATCATGAAGATATTTACTTTGAGACATGAGTAAGTTCATAACTTTGTCTAAATGAAGGAACATTCTGGTACAAGGTATTATTTGGGGAAACAGACGTGAAAACGCATGTATTCTTTTTTTGGGATAATAGAGAGTGTTCTTTTTTTCTTATTTCATACTTCTAAGACTGCATATCAAGTGCACACCAACCATTCACAAGGACAGGTTGTTATTAGTTTTCCACTTTAATTTTTTTTTTACTCCAGAATGGAAATAATGCCACTGTCTGCATAGTGTAGGTAACTTTTTTATATTAAGTACTGATGTCCCCAAAGTAGTCATGCTGGGAGAAGACAGGAAAATCCAGAGGGATGAAGGAAGAAGAGCCATTCCATCTGATGCAATAAACCATATTATTTTACATGTTTAATATTATTACAAGCCTTTTACAGATGTACTAAATAAAAATTGTGTTGCAATCTTTTGGATGGACTCAGACATTAGACAAGCCTTTTGTTTAAAAGCATTGTTTCATTAGCCAACTCAAATTCATAGAAAGGGCATGTTATGCAGTAACTCCCATGTCATTTTGTTAGTTTTGTGCTCTAATACAGAATCACAGAATCATAGGGGCTGGAAGAAGATCGCCCTCGTTCAACCCCCTGCAAAAGCANTCTTGAATGCCTCCAGAGAAGGAGGCACAACCACAACCTCTCTGTTCAGCCTGTTCCAGTGCTCAAACACCCTCACAGGAAAGAAGTTTTTAATTAGATTTGTATGGAACTTCCAGTGTTCCAGTTTGTGTCCATTGCCCCCTGTCCTGTCACTGGGCACCGCAGAACAGAGCCTGGCGCTTAGTGACAGTGATAAAATCATGAATGTTTATTTTACTGACTTAAAGAAATTTCCTGCAAATAATCTTTATTTTATTATTATAATTATTGTTATTATTTTAATGTTAGTATTAATAGTTTCCAAGTGCCCTTTCTTGATGTTCTTGTCAGGGAGGTTGAGTTAACAGCTTATTATAATGTGCTCCTTACCGAGCTGTTAATAACTTTAGAGTCTTTTGCAGAAATTCACCAGCTGCTCATAAAAACATTTATGTAGCTACAGGAACTTAACCAGGTTGATACATCTTGTATTTGCAGTGACCTTGCAAAAATTATCAGGTTTTCCTGCATATACTGCCAGAAGTACTAGCATATTATCACAACAACAATTCTTCAGGGATTGAGACTATTCTTTTTAAAAAAGGTATTACCATCTCCCTGGAAATTTACTTAATTTTTTTTTTTTATGAAAATTTTTGGTTTTTGCCAACTCAGAATATATTATTTTAGATGAAGTTAGTTAAATTAGAAATGGACACTTCTGTCATACAAAAATAGAACCAAATTTGCTTTGTCTGTTCTGAAAGTGCGAAGTCAGCGTTTTAGCTTACATGTTAGATTGTTCTCTCTGTCCTTTGAAATGTGTATTAAAGTAGTTGGAAGAAGACTTCTGTGTTTGCTATGTACTCCTCTGTTAACTCACTGAGATGTTTAAAGAAAACATAAATTTAAATAATGTGCTATATTTATTATTGACATAATGCCAGGATTGAGAATATAGCCATGATGCCAGGGATGAATTCAGATATCCAAAGTTAACATTACAAGGCAGATGTTTGCTATCTACATGCACAGACAAAAAAAAAAAAAAAAAAAAAAAAATTGCACACAAGTACTCTCAAATAAACAAAGAAAGTGACATCTATCTATGGACATAAGGAGTTCTGAAATTAGGTAAATTAAGCAGTTTTTGATGTCAGCGCCATTTAAGCTGCCTGAGTTTTGTATAGCAGGCTTAATACTGCACGACATTTTGAAGCTTGATAGATTTGTATTTCACAGTTCTGAATGTATGTTGTGCTTTTTTTGTAAAAATAGAGCTCTGGCAACACTGTATTTTAACAAGTCACCATCATTACAGAGGTCTTCTGAAACAAATTGGCTCACTGCCTTTGTGTTAAAATTTCACTTCAGTTCTAAGATATTTTCTTACTTCAAAAATGTATTCACACTTCAATGTGAAATAGAGGAACCAGTCTTTTGAGTTCTACCGTGGGAGAATGCAGCAGTACAGCATTACTGTATTTATACCAATGCTGATAATGCTAGAAAAAGAATACTTGACACATGTCTCATCAACTTAGAAACTTTCAGATATTTGGACTGTGGCTTTTTACATTCCAGGGTTTTTTGTTGGTTGTGGTGGTGGTTCTGTTTGTTTGTTTGTTTGTTTGTTTTTGCATTACATGAGTTTTCTCTTTTTGTTGTCCTTCCTCCAGGGTCTTGCATTTTCAATTTAAAAATTTCTTTATGCAGTGACTTTCATCCCATATTTAACTAGAAGTACTATGCCTATGATGTATAGAAGTGTGTTAGGTTTAACTGAACAAATCACTGATATTCATGATTATTGCCTATTTCTCATAGATGAGGAACTATGGTATGTGCAACTAAATAACCAGGAAGCAGATCTAAAATTAACAAACAAAGATAGTATTTTAAAAAAAACATTTTGCAATTAAACTTGTTGCCTAAAGATGTTTTGGAAATCATTGGCAAAATTGGTTCACAATTAAATGATTTCATGGGAAAAAAAAAAAAAAAAGTCTACCATAAGCTGTAAAACATAATGAAGCATATTTATCTAATTCAGAAACCCACTAATTTGGTGACTGGTGGGCTCAGGGAGGAGATGGAGGGGCTTACATACAGGCATGGGGAGGGAGAGCTTGAACTTTTGTTTATAAGGAGTCTCAAGTCTACAGTGGCATATATAGATCTTGATTCAGAAACATGAACTACAAATCTTACACACCAAATGGCAGAAGTGGCAGTTAGCCTACTGGCTATTTGTACGCTGTACTGTGGGCTTGTTTCAGAACAGAGAAAGTCACAGAAGGCTTCAAAACTTAAAATCTTGAATGACTACATACGTTTCCTGTTGAGCATTGTTTGTCAGCTGATTTATTATCTCATTACAAAGCAAACTTTAATTTTGATACCTCAGAGGAAACAGTGCTTTACTAGCCAAAGATGACAGCAGCTGTTTTGAGCACTAGTTGATTTTCACCATTAGTAAGATAGTTCATGCTTGCAGTAAGACCTTGCTTCATCCCAACTGGAAAAGACAGTGCAGGGAAAAAATAAAAAATAAACAGCAGCAACAACTTGAATGAGTGGGAAAAAAAAAAATAAAAAAAACTTCAGGGAGAACTGGAGAGGCTGAAATTTTTTATATGCTGAAGTTAGAAAGACTCCTGGAGACATTGGTGCAGAGGTTTTCACTGGTAAATATTATTAATTAGGAAATAAATGTTACCAGAGTAGCTCATAAATGCTGGAAAGATGGAATATAATATTTGAGCTTATCTGACAATTCAAGTTGTCTTCCCCAGCTCCCTTTATTATATTCAGATTGCAACCTGTTCAAGTGCTGACTTAAGGCACAGACCTGTTTTTGTTCCTCTCAGTTTAATCTCTGTGTCAGTATGATCAGCAGTGTCCTGTCTGCTGCCTTCACTCCTGCTTTTCCTGCATGGCCGTCCGTGTCAACCAGCCAGCTTTGCTCTGCCCACCTCTCAGCTTGCTGTGCTGCCAGGAATGTTAACACTCATCCTAGCCTCATCTCTCCTCACTTAATTTTCTCTTTTTCATGGTTCACCTCACTTTAGCTCATTCCCGCCTTTCCAGGTACATAATCCAATTAAAATGAGGTTTAGTTGTGTTTCGACCTTTCCATATTTTCTTTATGATTGGTTATCTACCCTTTTCTTGTTGACAGATTCACTTTATGTATAGAGAAAGAGATGAGCTGACTGACAGGCAATCAGAACATAAAATATTGAAAGGCCAAAGAGGTAAAGCATACTTCAGTATTTTAGCTCCCCAAACTGTTATGTCTCAGATTAGTGACAAGGGTGGTTGAGAAGGGAAGGGGAAAGATTACAACCTGAAGTGGCTGATACCTTAAAATTCTGCAGGTTTCCTCTCTGATGCAAATGCTGCAGTCATCTGCAATTTTCTCTGTGGCTCCACCTTTTCCTGTCAGAGTTTTACTCCGAGGACAGATTGGTCCTCAGATCCTTGTAATCACTTTTTAAAATTTGCATTGTTTCATAGACATCTGGAGCCATAATATACAACATTTTTAGCAAGCATTTTTTTTAAGAAGACAAGTGGTGTCTTTGACTGTTATTCCTATTGCTGTGATTTTTCTTATCACTCTGTGTTTCAACAAGGTTTTACCTAATCCTGCTGATCATACAGTAATCAGATAGTAATTAATGTTAGTAGCACATTTTTGAACTTTTGAGTCTGTTCTCTAAAAACTTTAAAATATTGCTGTTGGAAATAGATACAGTATATGTCAAAACAGTCTTCTAACAGAAAACTGCACAAAATATTGTAATGGTAAGCTTTCAAAGACAGATTTTGAGTTTTCAAGGGGTATTTCATTTTCCTGATTTCAATGTGATTACTCCTCATCTACGATGATCTAAGTCAGATGAGACATGAGATACGACTAGGGGCAATAAGCATTTTGAAATCCTGTTATAGTAATAATTGCGAAGAAAGAACATGTTTTTTGACAGTTATTGGGCACAAATTCTTTGTGAGACAAATGCAGGCAGCATACATTGGGGGCAATTTTCATCAATTAGAACTATGAGGGCTGTATTTTTCTTAGAAAACACGGTCAGTATTAACCAATTCCACAGTTCACTGTTACTTAACTGTAACAGATTCTGTATGAACTGATTAATCACGTATTGACCATACCTAGTAATTACCTACTGTTTCATTCTAATATGTGTTGCAACATTAAAGTTGAGTTGACCCAGAGGAAATTAAGTGCCATCATGGCTTTTCAAAGGGAAAACTAAGGAGGGGGTAGCACATTTCCTTCTATGATGGCCCAGAGCTACAATTAATAAAAGTTCCTGGCTTCCAGAATTATGGCCACTCCTTTAAAATAATGATTCTTCCTCTGTAGGTCACATTGTGTATATCCTTCAAACTGATGTATCTAGGAAAGTGGAAAAATTTGAACAAATGGTCTCATAAAAGATTCTTTTTTATTATTGGTGCTTTTATTTAAACATTGATAATGTCTGAGTCACAGAACTCTGATTCTTCTTTACTTTAATGTGGTAGTTATTCAGCTTTGACATTGTGCTTTAATGCACAGGAGAAAGTCCTGGTCCCTGTGGCATATAGATTCAATCTCTGTTACTATTTCCTCCTGTTAGATGATAGTTCTCCAGAAAGGATAAGCAGGATTATATGGTGTAAGTATAGAATTTTCATGTTGGAGGACAACAGATATAAACCAGAAAATCTATTTGCGAACAGTTGATAGTAAATTCTTTGGATTCTTTCTGCACACATGCGTTTGAAAGTTGTAGGTACACAAGAATCATGTTTTCAGCAGGCAGAAGCCTTTGAAAACCCTTTCCCCAGTGTCAATTTAAGAAGACTTCTCATTTACTCATGGGACTCAATTAACTGAATACTTTGATTGTCATTCATAAAATTAGCTAGGCAGAGGGTAAACTGCAAGAGAATGGTAATTCCTAGAGCTCTCTTTATGTATTTTAAATGATAGAAAATTATATTTGGTTATCTTTTTTTGAATTGTTAAATTAAGTACTGATATTATTTTGATTAGAGCCACGTTTCTCCTTCCTACTCAAATATTAATGGTGACAGATTTTGTAGGACTGAAAGTGGCTGAATTTTTATCAGTACTTTACTGGTAAAGTTAATCTTTTAAAGGTTAGTTGAGTGCAATAAGCAAAATTCAGCATTTCAGCTTTTATTTCCATTAATCTTTCTTCGCACTAAATATTTNAAAAAAAGCATCACATTTTATTTAGTCTTTATCAATGTGCACAAAGTCTCCATTTCTATGCTATTTCCCTTTGAAATAAGGTGGGGGGAAATGAGAGAGCTGAATTTTCACATAGAGGTGGTATGTGTAGATTTATCTGTTTGCTAGCTTTAAATGTCATCAGAGGGAGTCTCCTTTCTTTTGAGCTTATGAAAAAAAATGCTAATATCATGATGGTATAGCATCTGGGTGTTGAATGAACATAACATTCATTAATAAGGTAGTTCCTTTCATACAAGCATAAGGAAGAACTATCATCTAATCTGGTGTTGTTATACAGTGGAAGTATTTCATTACTGCACATGTTGATGGGACAGATTCAGCTATTCTGATGCATTGCAAAAGCAGAAAGCTTGTCATTATTTTTTGTACTCTGATACTTACTCCATTAAATCAGTTTCCCTAGTTGTAGACCATTAGCACCATTGTAACTTCCATTCAGTCAGTCAATTTATTTAGATATGAAAATATGTCTTGATAATAAAGCTAAGTATACATATACGATAGATACGGATTTCAGATACTTGTGCAGTGGTTGCTGGAGGAAAGAGTTTGATTCTGAAGAGTGCTTACATTCATGCACTGACCCAACTGTCATGGATTTGTGAACACTGTCTCTCAGAATCACACAAACAAGAAGAAAAATGCAATTTCTGTAGAAATAGAGAAAGTATTTTCAAATTTCATGTTATAATTCTATATTTTACTTGGATAGATAGTCTATTACATTGTGTAATAATATTGATATAACTTATGTGCATCGTATTTATGTTTTAATTACAGATTTTCTCAAGATAGATTTGCAGTAGGTTATGGAAGAGGTCAAATGAATTTCCTCATATCAGATTCTGACTAGCAGTTGTAAGAACACATTTTACTAGAGAGACTAACTTGTGTTTAAACCTTTAGCCCCTGTGTTCTCAAAACTGCTTCTTGTAACTTTTGTGCCATGTAAAGATCACAACTTAGCTTTGATACTAATGTGGAGGATCAGAGTATTTCTTGTACTTCTCCTTTTACACAAACCCTGAGACATACATAATGGCCAACAGTTCTCGTCTTACCTAGATGCAATGGGAAATACAGCTATGTCAGTGAAACTCTTCTTTCATTTTTCAGATTTTGCGCAATTCATCTTTAGTTATCAGTAAATACAGAACAGGTGTAGTCCTTGACATTTCATATTATCCTGCTCCTGTTACTATCCATCACAGAGTATATACAGTCTCCTTTTAGCCTACAAAACTTTGCTTCCTTTCCATCAAAAATAGGGTGCATGACAGTATGGCTCATACATGTCTGAATTTTGCCACAGTGTAAATTAAGGTCTGGTCAGGTATGCACCAGCATTCAAGAAGTGCATGCAAACCTTTCAATTTAAAATTCAGTTTATCAACCCAGAATACATGCAAGAGTAAGTGCGTATTATCTGTGGCAGGAATGAGATGTAGCATCCCATGATTCTCCAGACACTGGAATTGAATTGTTCTATTCTGAGGCTGTTTTTAGTCTCCCTGAGAATGGTCATGGCAGAAGGACTGGCCAACCTTGAGAGTCAAAGCTTCCTGTCTACTCCCAGACCTGTCTCTGTGGAAAGCTCTGGCTTTCAAGGTAGGCTACAAATCAGCTCTGGCTTTCAAGGTAGGCTACAAATCTTGTCATTGTCATGAGAAGGTAATAGTGGGAAAGTCATCCTTGATCCTTGATGACTTCTCTCTCTACATGTCCAGCTGTAGCTCTTTCACAAATTGCAGGTAGGATTGCCTAAAGTGATGTTAGATAGTATTCTTTTCAGAGACTGGTGGGAGTTGAAATTTTCCAAAAGCGCTGGAAAACATAGGCAATATTTGGTACTCCATTATTTCAGTGGGTCAAACTGAAATAGACAAAAGTTAACATGACGAGTGTACATTTTGCTAGGTCATTCTCTGTCTGCTTCCTGATGTGTTCTTTAAAATGCAAAACTCTCAAACTTGTATTCTTACTGGCCACATTATGCTGATGGACCACTTTATCATCTTTTCCAGTAAGGAAAATGTTCTTTTGGTAAAGTTAGACTTCTTTTACTCCAGAAGTATGTGACTTGATGCAAAATAGTTATCTCTGTCTTGGTCAGAGCATCTAGTGCTTAATGAATTTATCCACTTGTCTGCTCTTCAGAAAATTGGATAATATCCAGTGTACTATCAGCTGTGCCTTAAGGTCATTCGGCTAGTTCCAAATACGTATGAGAATTATGTCTTTCCTTCTGTAAATCTCATTTTGGAAGAAGGCCACAGCCACCTTTCACTCGAAGGCAGACAAATCTGTCATTGGCATAAATGACTGCTAGTCAGTTGAGTACAATGAATCTCTATACACTTCTATCAGTAGTGAATTTTGTTCTTAGTACTTAGTACTTAGTTTTCCACATCTCATTATGAAGTATGATTTAGTTCTTACAACACCTAAACTGAGTTGGTTTTCATGAACTAGCAATGTTGTTGCTTTTAGTTGTTTTATGTTGCATTCATATCACTTTTTTTTTTTTTCTATTGCAGCTTGTCCCACTGAAACATCCTTGCACAAAAATGAAATACTCTAAAATAGACCTAAAACGGACAGAAATAAAATTATCTAGACAAATTCCATGGAATGTATTTTGTCTCTGTCACTATATTTTGCTACAAAGCAGGAACAAATTGTCTTTACCAACATTGTGTTATTAGATGGTATCTCAGAGTGGTAGTCCCAGAGCTAAAAACATCAAAGTGAGTTTGATGGGTGTCCACAGGGTGTCTACTCTTTGGAGAGTTCAAGCATCCATCTTTGGGGAATTGTCTTATATATGAATCTAGGCCAAAATATTTGATTTATTTGTGTAAAACAATGAGAAGTTTCCTGCTATTAATCTTTTTGTCTCAGGTTTGAGGAACTTTCTCCTTGAGTACCTACTTCTAAAGCTTTTTTTTTTCCATGGCACACCATGGCAACAAGATGCCCTTTCCCCTATTTCACTTGCTACAACAAATAATATGCCTTTTCCCATACGGCAGCAATAATATTTTTATGATAGTGTACTCCTAGACATCTGTTTTTTAGGCCGTATGATGGATGGCGTAAGAGGCTGCAGAAAGGAAAGAAGGGAAATGGAAGAGCATAGAGATGAGAACCCCCAGAGTATCCTGCAGGCAGCCCTGGGCAAGCAGTGAGAGAGCAGCAAGCCTAACAGCTCCCTATGGTCCTTTTTAGTCTCACCTAG
>VXAV01008430.1:134789-144892 GCA_013399715.1 Alectura lathami | reverse complement strand
TAAAAAAAAAAAAAAAAAAACAGAGAGAAAAGCATGAAACACAAGAAAATCAAAAATTTTTCCTAATGCAGTGATGCCAAGCACCAGAGCATGTTACACATAAAACTGTAAGTTTGTGACAATAAAGCTAATACACAGAAGAGTGTGTGAGGCTACGTGTTAGGTGTGCTTTTTCTGCTTTGTATTCTACTGAATCCAGCATAGTATCTCTTACATATGTAGCACTGCTGCTGACTTCATTTGGGACAGTTTGATGGACAGAAGTTTTGAAAAAAATGGAAGGTTAAGCTAAAAAAGCAATAAATCTGTTCTAGTTTTATGTCTAAAATCCTGTCATATTCAAACTTTAGTAAACTGCAAGTTCATGATCTTGCTGGCTCCTCATTTTAGAAGCCTATAAAAATCTGCTCCACTTCGTCATAGTTGGGACACAGATTAAAGTTTTTCACTTCACAGGCACATTCTCATCTGAAGTCCGGTCTAAGCACCAAGAAAACTACTGCAGAGCAATTGCAACATTTGACCAGTGAAATATGGTCAGCCATTCTGCATGAATCCCAGATGCTGGAGCTTTAACCTCTTTTCTTTGTGCTTCTCTTTCAGCTTCTGATATGGCTGCGGAGCAGGGGCAGATTCTTGTGATTGCCACAGCTGCTGTTGGTGGATTCACTCTCCTGGTCATCCTCACTTTGTTCTTCCTGATCACTGGGAGGTAATTAACGCTATACTGTTCTCATTTACTCAGGTTTGAGTCATGCAAACCTGAGAGTTTATGAAGAATAGCTAAGTGATTAAGCCACATTTTCAGTGCTAAAAATGGGTTAGATGTAGCTGGGTCAATCTCCTCTTTGTTCAGCACTGCTCATACAAACAGTTCCTTTGTGAGTGTTGTTTTTCTTAAAAGTCTGAGTTAATTATGTGTAAGTTTTTTATTATGCTAAGTAATTATGTGAAATCAGGAATCAATATGTCTGTTTTTAGAAAGAGTTTCTGGCCATCTTTCCTGCGGAGCCAAGAATTTAAAATACAATGCAACTACACCCTCAAATGTCTGACATTGGAAGACAAAGAACACAAAACACAGTATTTATTATAAAATCTTGTAACTGTAAATTGCAAAGCTTTGGAGAGTGTAGGCTTAGGACTTCTGATGTCTTGGGGTTGGCAGTATAGTTTGGTGAAGACATTGCGTGGACGATTTCTGTTTATTTTTGCTATATTTGATTTTTATGCAAAAAAGTATCTTATATGTGTATATGGTATACACACTTGTGCATTTATTAAGAGAAAACATAAGAATTATGAAATGAAATTAAATTAAGGAAAACTTTAGTCCAGAATTCTGGGATAATTCTGTGGCCTGTAATGTCATCGGAGAACACAAAGTAGTTTCCTGAAGGTCCTGTTTAGCTGTTTTTGTTGTTTAAAATTTTATTGAAGATACTCTTTTAAATCTGCATTACAGCAGCACCGTGGCAAGTGAATTCACTGGCCTGGACAATGGTTATTTTCTATGATTTCAGTGATCTTATACTTAAATTCCATTTCCTTGTCCACCTTCCCTCAATGGATGTGTTGGTCAGGATCAAATAATGACATCATGCTAATTGGATGAGAGAGCATTTTCATTTCAATGGTCCAATGCCACACTCAACTACGCACTGAAAGTTTTAAGGAATGCACAAATTCTTAATGGACTTGCTAAAAAAATGCAGATAGTGATCAGAATGCCAGTCCTTGGTGGAGCTCAGGTTCTCATGTGTCACTCAGCATCTGGCTGTTTTCTGTTTGACTTTGGGATTTCGTTTGTTTCTACCAGGAAACAAAGCACAATTTAAAAGGATAAAGACATTATGTCCCCTGTGAGACATTAGTGGTACTGCGGTGCTGCCACAGTTAAGAGACTAAAAAAATCCTGATGTTCTCTAGAGGTATGGGTCCGAGCAGAGGGAGCTGGGCTCCTATCTGCAGTAAGTTCTGTAGGAAGATCTGTGTGGGCTCTGGCCCATTTTAGCCTCTCCCTTCTTCACATGCATAGAACAACTGGTGGAAGAGCCTCCGTTTGAGGAGGATTCTCCATGTAGTTTCCCTCTTACCTAATTTTGTGACAGAAAAAAATCTGGAGTTTGGATGAGGTTCTGCAGTACTCCTGGTCTTCATATTGTCTGTGCTTACATTTGGAGGACAGATGTTAAAGTTATTTCTCTGAATGTGATAATGGTCATTACAGACTGGGCTGTTATTACCAGACAGTGCTGCATGTTCAGATTTGTGGTTTGCTGTTTTGTCAGTATACCATTACCTCTAGTTTGGAAAGAAAATGAAGTCCTACCAGTGCAGGCTGGAGGTTCTGTGTGCAGTATCCCAGCAGCCAAATACAGCACTACAGTAGGCAGTAGTATATAAGTTAATGCTCTCTCTGCTAAATAATAAAATCAGTTAAGTCTAAAATTCAATTGAAGTTAATTGAAGCAGTTCACATTGGAACATATTGTGACCTCAATCTTAGAAGTTTCGTAAATATTCATACAATTAGTACAAACATTTAGACTCTTTCAGAGAAAAAAGGAATTGTTCAGACAANAGTTCAGGGATGAAAAAAAAAAAAATGGAAATGGGTTTCTTTCTGACTTTACTCCTCCTGTTGGCTAATGTTAAGGGTATCAGAGATTCTCTTAGCTTTCTAACATTTTACTCAATGGGACTATTTCAATTACGTAAGATATGAATTCATCTTAAAGTGCTGCTCAAATGCAATGATAAGAATGTACTCTATAGAAGACAGGGCAAGAAAATTTAGAATAAATACTCAATTTACTGTAAGACTGGAGGCAAATTTCTGTATAAAAAGTGGGATTGGTACCCTACAGATGTGCTCTGCTTCACTGTTCAGAATTAGCAATTTGATGAGCTATCGAGTCACAAGGCTGCTGATGAGTCTATTCATAGTAGAGAGGCTGGGTTAAATGAGCACCTGCCTCTGCACTCCACTGAGTGATTATCCACCAAAACCAGGCAGGAAGCACGGCTCTCAATTGCAGATAGAAAAATGAAAGCGATAGCATCTTTGAGGCACAGGGTAGGCAGTGAGACAGGGGTCTTTGCTAAATTCCAGGAAATGCCGTATTACAGCTCAGTGTGATTTATCCTTATTGTTACAGAAATTATTCAGTTCCAGTGGTTCTCTAGCTAACAGTAGTAGGAAATGGGGAGCTGGAACTGGAAGACTGCACTGCTGCTTCTCACTGGCTTCCGTAGTTAAATTTTGGGGCTTTGGGTACTTGGGAGAACTGTAAGAGTTTAAAGCCTGGTTTCTTTGAATGTGCCTCTTTGTAGACATTCCAAGTGTAAGACTTCGTGTTCAGTGTTCTTCTCGATAGCTGGGACCCTACAGACCAGTTCTCCAGGTCTTAAAAACGACACTTTCATGCTAGTGGTCTCGGCAGCTGGTTCAAAAATTTCCACAGAATCTGAGAATTCCATTGTTACCCTTTCCATACATTAGGGTACTTAACCAAAAACACCTCCCTGACAGTTATAACTTAAGAAGTTTCTGCCTTTCAGGTGTTCATCATCACCTCTGTAGCAATGAATGCGTTTGTGAGTGATCCTAATCTTTTTCAATAGTTTGAATGAACCATTGATATGAGGTGGCCATGTTCACTTATTTCCCGTATCTCCATGGTTACTGTTTTACTGGATGTACTACCTACAGTTTATTTAATAAGGCTGATTATGAACGCACAAAGGCCAGGTGTGCCTGAAAGGCTGAACAGAGCTACTCGGAAGAAAAAATAATGGTTCTAATGGGGACAACAAATTCTTTTTTTCATGAAACCCGTTGAAGTCAAAGAACCTATTATCTTATGAAGAAATTGTGAGCTTTTTTGATCCACTGGGTATAAAACGTAATAGGATAAGGTTTAATTTGCATAAACCAATGTATGAAATCAAGGGTGCGGGGAAATTATTTAAGTATCATGATTCTTTTAAACTTGGAAGCACAGTATGGCATCAAACTTTGTTAGTCATTTTCACTACTAATCCAACAGTGATTTATTGTCTTTACTATCCAATCTGTTTAAAATCTCTTAGGGCTTATTTCTGTCTTTAGTTTCACAACTAATTTTCTATAGATTCAGAATGCAAAGATTTTGGCTTTTGTAAGACTGCAGATAAAACTTAATGTAATTTATATCATACATTACATCTATTTTAAATAAAATCTCACTTGCTTTTCTTAAAAGATGCCAGTGGTACATAAAGGCCAAAATGAAATCTGAAGAAAAAAGAAGGGCTCATTTGCAAAATGGACATTGTAAGTAGTTTAACTCTGTGTTACATAAAGTATGTATCGTATTTTAAATGAAGAATGTTCATTGTTTTCTGCACATCTTTTGCACTTAATGTTTTAATCTGTCCATTTGCGTAGTTCCTTATTGTCTGCACCATCCAGACTGGTTTTATTTGCATGTCCTCTTGACCAACTTCTCTTAATTCACTCTAGTGGATAAGGTTTTCTGGTATTCTGTTAAAGACATTTGTCAGTTTTCCAGGTGTATTTCTGTGAATTCACAGCTAGTGGACCATACTGAATGTCTTCTTCAAAATTCCACTCTTGGTGACCATGTGCCTTCTTCAAATCCAGTTTTCTTTGGCTGTTACTGTCTTTTGGGATCTACACTTCCAGTCACACAAAAAATAAAAGTAGAATGAGTTGCTATCTCTCACATTCTTTCTCAGTACAGTGAGAGAAAGACTGTCATGAGCAGAATATTAGTTTATTTAGCTTAGTTTAGCTACTTAGTTTAAATTACTAGTCTCATTGTTTGATGTTAGAGTCGATTTTTTATTTATTTATTTATTGGTATTATAGTTGTATTATTTTTTATTCAACTTTGAAGATTTCTCTAGGACTATTATGATCAAGGCAGGAGCAATGTAATGAAAAATAAAATCTTTTTTCAGGAGACAATACACTATTTTTCCAAGTGGCACTTTCTGTCTTGAGAAAGGGTGCATTTTGATATAAAGGATACTTGTTAGATTTGTTGTTTGTTTCCAAATGTGATCAGAAAGAGCAGAAGACAAAAACTTTCCTGCTTGCAGAGTTTTTATGTGTACCTCTGGAGGCCATGACTGAATGTGAGGAAAGCCTCATTCAGTGTCTTTCATGTCAGGGCAAATGATGACCCTATTTCATGCTGACACAAAACTTCACCTAAGAGGCTTCTCATTCCTTTGCTATTACCAAAGTGTTAGACTCAAGGGGGCATTTCCTTGATCATGTGCTCCACAGAGCCATGTGGATAGAGAGGAATTACTGTGACTTACCTCAGTAGCTAAGACTGTGTTGCCAACAGTGTTCCCTCCTTCACAGTGGGGCACTCAGTCCCTCCACCAGAAGTGCTTTTTTCATACTAGCTGCAATTTTTGCCTGACCGCTGACTACTTATAGATTTGGTATCCAGCATCTCAACCTGAAACAGTATATGGGGCTGCACAATTTCTGCTGGGATCAGTATAAGGGTGATCTCTCCTAAACAGGCTGAAGCTGTTTTAAAAAAATAAATTCTGCTGCAAGACTTGTGCCGGTTAGCATTGCCTGCTCCCAGCTTAGTCACGTCCATGCTTTAACTCATATGCTTCTGCTGCATGCAGAGGACATCTTGTGTTTATCCTTCCTCTCTCCCTTGGGACTCAGAGGAAGATTTCAGGAAATCCTCTCTCTGAAGGGAGTTAGAAAGGGGTCACTGATCTTGCTGTTAATGTGAATTCCCATGATGTCTGGTGTGCTTCCCATTTCTGTACGGTGTGTGTCCTCTATCAGCATTGGTTCAAGTGGGTGTTGCAGGTGACATAATGAAGCCCAGCCACATACATATGGCTCGAACCAGGTCTCACCTAATGCATTCAGGCTCATCAGATAATGGAGTGCTCTAAGACCCATCTACTAAGCGATAAGAGGGAAAAGGCTGAGTAGTACTTCATTGTTTTAAAGAGGTTCTCTGGACCCAGCTGCAATCCTCTCATCTTATCCTGCTAAGCTGATGCATTATCTGCATCAATGTCTGTTAATGAATTGAAAATTTTCCAGAACATAATCACTACATGGCAGGAGCCTAAAAAATTTCCTATCCAGATAGTCCAAGAGAAACAACGTAAGTTCTTGGACATGCTACACTCAAGAACACAAGGGGTATTAGACATGCCAGGAAATGATGACCTGTGGGAACCTGCCAGAGCAGTCTGGCACCAACCCGCTGTTGCCACAGTCATCTCCAAGGAAGCAGAGAAAAAATATCTAAGCCTTGTAAGTGGATTTGGATATTTTTGTTCTCATCCTGCACCTGGCTCTCTTGTTCTGCAAACTGATCTGAATATAACAAACCAGCACAGTCCTTCAGGTCCCATTCTCAGCGAACAGAATCTCTAAGATTGGACCTGTTTGGCAAAAGGGATGTTTATCCATCCACCAGTAAAAGACAGAAGTGAATTAGCAAGCAATGTTTTCAAAGTAAAGGACACGTTGTCTAAATTATCCAAAGGGTAGCAAACGAGAACATAAACTACTTGACAATAATCACTGTCAGGCTAGAAGACCTGCTGTTCCCCATATCTTTGAGCCTTCGTCTGGTGTCTCTGTAGAGACGCTTTCAAGTGAGCAGGTCAGAATGTGAAAATAGTTCATATTTTCTCTTGTGACTCACTGCTTTTTCCAAGGTTATAGTTTCCCAATTTACCAGCTGTACTTGAAAAATTTCTTCATGTGAGCTAAGTGCAGAGACANAACCTTTGTCTTACCTAAAATAGCATTTTCCTCAAAACCTAGATAGGACTATTATTTAACTTTTTTTCTCAGGAGATGCTTGTGTTCAGCTGCAACAGAGACAAAACTACAGAAGAGTTTGACACTGGCTTATCAGTTGAAATCCAAAGACTGAGTTTTCTAAAGGCCTTTGACTTTTTGTTCATTTGGTACCCATGTAACGAGTAACTATGAGAGTAACTAGAGGTATATATTGCATTCAGAGAACCTAATACCTGTATTTTCTCTGGGTTCTACACTAACACTGGTTATCAGATATCACTGCAAGCTAAAAGGAAGTCTGATGTAATGACGCATTGCAACAATCCTGAAGACATATCCATGCTTTCAGTCTCCTAGAACATCTCGGGAGATTTGAGCAGGGCCCAGCAGGACTTGCTTGTAGTTTCAGGCAGTAAATTTGAATGCAATTGATTGTGTCAGATTGGCAGAGGTTTATCCTTTATCTATTGAGGTAAACTATAATGTCTTACAAGCCTCACCTAAAGGATAAAAAGAAATGTTTAAGTCTATGCTCAGTCAATCTTTGAAGGCCTAGTGCTTCCAGCAAATGGGGACAACTCTTGTGGGTTCTACAGCATGTTTCTGTGAAAACAGTAGCAGGCGTTAAGAATTTTGGGTCATCATTATCCTTTGCTAGGTTCTGACAATTTAAAAACAGAAGATTTAATATGCTAAAACGATATTGTTATAGTGTGTGAGTATCAAAGAGTTCTTGACTTCTAGTGTTCTCTCTATTTTGCAGTACGTTTCCCAGGAATCAAAACATATATTGATCCAGACACATATGAAGACCCATCTCTTGCTGTCCATGAATTTGCAAAGGAGATAGATCCTTCAAGAATCCGTATTGAGAGAGTGATTGGGGCAGGTAAAATCATGTACATTCAAAAACCATCTATGCATGAAAAGACTGCTTTTCTGAAGTCACCATGATAATGCAAGTAGTCAAGAGCACTACAGATGTGGGCATATTTCCCTGATAGCCCAGTTTACTCTCTAGTGTCTTTCAGCTTCTGAGCTAAAGTTACAGCAGCATCTTTCATGCCCTGTTGCTGCTAAGGATTTCTGTGTGCCTTTCCTCTCTAGTTATTTCAATAACTTGTGGAGATTTGGTACAGACAGGCTTTCTAAATAAATTGGAAGCCAATGAGAAAGATAAGCTTCTCTATGATTAGTGACTACTGTACTTATCTAAGTCAATCTTTGAGTATTTAGAAAAAACAAATAAGAAAGTGGACATATGTAATCTAACCTTTATATATTTCCCTCAAAGTTTGCTAGTCAGTGACTTTGGACTTCTTGAAAGTGCCTAATGGGGCTATCCTCCAAGGATAGTTATATTCCTTATTTTAAACCTGTCATTCTGGCCTCCACAGTGTTACATGGTCATGAGTATATAAGGCAATCATGCACTATGAAAATGTAGTCATCTTTATTTGATTTGAATTTGTTGTGTGGTAGATCCACTGGGTTCCTCCTTCTCCCCAGATATATGTTTGACAAAGATACTGGATTTCCTTACAGGGAAGAAATACTTGCGAAGAACAGAGTCTTGTAAAGCCATTTCTTTTAACTTGTGTTCTGACACTCTAGGATAGATGGCATGTCATTATTGACCAGGTACTGGGATTGTTTTCTTTCTGTTTTTTTTTCTGGAGAGGTTACAGAATTAGTGGATCTCAAATCATGCCTTGTGACCAACATGTCATTCAGAAGGCCCACCACCATTTCTCACTGTTGTAACAAACCAAGATAAAAAAGAGATTGACAGCGAGAGCACAGAGTTTCCTGTCATGCATTACACCAGCAGTGTTGTTACCTGCACACTGTCAGTGGCTGAGGAACATTAAGCTATTCTGAGCCCCAGCAGGAAGGGAAGGTGGGAGAGCTAAGGGTCTGTATCAGTAATTTTTGATGAATGTAGCAACAGAACAAGATTCTGAGCTCCAATTCCAGCTCTGAAATTTCATTTCTGCTTAGGAAAGACATTAACTCTATGCTTGTCTTCAGTTTACACAATACGGGAATATTGCTTCCTGTCACTAAGTTAAGAATGACTGAGTTTTGTCAGTTGCTGTCTTAAAGGTGCTTACAATCCTGACTACAGAGATTTCAGTAGCAACAATTAGTATGTTTCATATTCTAATGCCCATCTTTGAGCTATCTTGGTCATCTTTAACAATACTGTTTTTTTTCTCACTAAATGAATGTCAGCATAAAAACACCCATTTTTTTTACTTTTTTAGTTATTCTACTTCTAATGTCATCAAGAAGAAAATAATAATTCCAAGTACAACAGGCAGCAAAATTCAGTTACAGCTTGTGTAAGGGTGTCCATGATTTAAAAAAAGTAAAGGTTGTAGTTCTGTAATTTGTTAACAGTGAGCCTTGCCTAGAACTCCTGCTAGCCAGGGTTGTCAGGAAAATTATTATCAGAGTACATAATGCACTATGATCCTTCTTTTTTTATCTTTTCTTCATATATCTTTATCACTTAAGAAAAGAGGCATTTTTCAGTTGAGATCCTTTATTTAATGGTACATTACCAGACTGGCAGCAAACTAGTGTTGCTAAAAGATGTTTTATGTGCTAGAAAATATCCTGCAAATAACATAATAGACATAAAACCTGGTTTGTTAACAAGCACAGAAGAGAAGGTATTGACCTGAAAGTAAGATAGAAAATTCTGTTTCACCCTGCAGTCTACACAGCGAGAGTACTTTAGAGTTTACCTGATTGCTTAAGCTAGATAATGTGTGCCTGGCACTGTGTGCCATTGGAGTTATTAGCTTGAGGGAGCCCTCAGAGGGCTGCTTTTGCAGAAAACATTCTATTTGATTTCTTTTATTTCTTCCTTTTCGTCAGAGATACTATAGATACTGATTACAAAGCATATTGAACTACCTTCAGCATTGGAATGACTGCTGATTTCAAAGGAGTTGAATACAACAGAGAAGGGTTGAGCTTATTGATTTTTGTTCAGATGAAAATCGTGTCCTTATTCTCAACTTAATTCATTTATGAAAACTCCTTATTCAGCTTCTCTCTCCCTTTTGTTGCATGCCCGGGTGTTAATTTTTGCTTGCTTTGACATACTTTATATTTTTTATCTTCTAAAATTACTTGAATAATCCGTCATCTTCAAAGATATTTGCCTAGTAGGACTTGCAAGCTATTTGCAATGAAATTTAAACCCAGCTCCATGCAGTTGAGAAAGAGGTTAAATATTGTTCCTGTGGCAGGGAGACTACAAATTCTCACAGAGTTCTTG
>VXAV01008430.1:89108-117349 GCA_013399715.1 Alectura lathami | reverse complement strand
AAATATTGTCATTTTTCTACTAAATTTTAACAAGGTAATTTCTACTGCATAAAATTTGAAAGTAAATCAGTTAATCTGATAATGATTTCATTTCAATAATTCATCTAGAGAAGCATAGTACAGAACTTTCATAGTAGTAGAAATCTGAACTGTAAAAAACTGTTGTATTGTTGCTATAATGGACATAATTGATTTCCTTTCTTCCTGAAACAACAGAAACTTATTATTCTCCCTGGAACAACAATAACTACATACTTTGGAAATGAGCCTCCACTTTTCCCTTTTTCCTCTTTTTCCTCTCAATTGTAGTTGAGTACATTCTTCAGCATTCAAACATTGGTCTGCTGTTTTAGATAATGTTTTCAATTTACTTCCAATTTTCAGTGAATGTCTTTAGAAGCAAAGAAGAATGTGACTTTTTCACCCATTTAAACACTAACTGCCCACTGTTCATCCTGCCAGAATCACTGTTGCCAAAACTAGCACAAGGAAGGTCAGATTACAAGGGTTCTACTTCATGGCACTCATCCTTAGCACAAAGTGAGCCTTGAGATTAAGAAACGATCCTCTGAATGCATTGATATCCACAGAGATAATTAATAAGCACAGATAATTGTCTTCGGTCAGTAGCATTTTCCAAAAATGCAAGACCATTCCAAAACTGCCCATGCATATCCCAAAGTCCATCAGACAGTGACAGGAGCAGCATACAACCTGGCTTCCAGCACAGTTTATCAGGTGTGTGTGGGGAGAACTTCCTTGAGCCTGGTACGTTTTTTCCTAGATTTTTTAAGCTAGTGTATGGATTTGTAAATGTTGAACTGTACACTTATAATACACTTCTAATCAAAGAGTTCATTAACAATAATGATCATTGTGGCACCTCATGTTGAAGGGATGCAGTGTTTGTGAAGGAAGAGAAAATCACCTTGGTACTTGATTTCACTAGTGTTAGTGAAATGAGAATTGTTTAATGGTATGATCATGAATAGGGAATGGAACTGTGAATTGACATCATCATCCTCACCCTCAATTTATAATCTATGTTTGTGTAACAAAAAAAAAATAAAATTACTTTTTCATCAATTGAGTCTTTGGAAATACAGCCCCAAGTGTTTTTCTTAACTGAAAGCAATACATCCTCAATTGCTTTCTGACCATGGAGAGTGTTTGTCTTCTGCCCCTTATTCATACATACTAGCAAAGCAAAAAGAGTAGATAATCAGAATTTCAATTGTAGAACTGCAGAAAGTACAGCAATCTGCGTCAATACATCTATCCTCAGATATCATGTATGAAAACCTATTTTAAATTAGAACCCACTGCACTTTTTAAACATGAAGCTCAAAATTATAACCTTTATAATCTTTCTTTTTATGGAAATGTGATTATTAAACAAAAAAAAAAAATCTGGAAATCTAAAACTTCTTAACCTTCCTGTTTATAAGAGTCCATCAGTGTATCATATGAGAGATTCCTGTCTTGAAGGGTGAAGGATTCCATAGCTTAGGAACGCTCAGATTTTACTGAGGATCTTTCCTTCCAAAATCATGGGAACTGAGAGATCAAAAGACTGAAGTGAAAGTCATATTGCAGAATGATGCATGGAAAATGAATCCCAAAGATTTTGCTGAAATTGCAGGCTACGTTTTTTTCCATCATGAAAAATACAATTCTGAAGTATTTTGCTTCCAGCTAATTTGATATTACATATGTGGCCATGAAATCCAAATGCAGAGCGCACAGTGCATGGAACACCATTCCGAGCTTGTACCTACCTATAAATACATAAAGATTTCAGGGTTCTTGTTTAGCACTGTGCAAAAGCTATTTTCTGTTTAAGCACTGACTGAAAAATACTTATTTAATAGACAGTTTAAACACAGACAGATTGTTTTATCCCATAACAGAAGCACAGTATTTCCAATTACTGTTCCATTAAGACTGCAAAGATGATTCAACACAACAGTTGTTATTGCTGTTAAAAGCCTTAATGACATTAATGTTGTCACACCAGTCTTCTCAGCAACCAGAACATCAGTGTGGGCTGACATTTAACACATCACAAAATAAACGGCTACAAGTGTTTGCAGAACTCTTTTCAAGCAATTCCCTCATTTTTTTCCCCCAAATTGCCTGTTTATCTAGAAGTAGCAAGGGAAATTAAATTAGATGTTAATATTCCAGTCAAATATGCTTTAACTTCCATTTGTTCCTTAGGAATTGTAAGCTTCTTCAAGCATTTGCTTTTTCTCCCAGAGAAGTCCTAAGTAAAGCCAAACCCTGCTATAACTGGAATTTTCTAAAACAGACTCATTCTATATAAATATTCCTAAATCTGGATTTATTTCCAGCTGCCAATCAGACAGTAAGAAAACTCCAGCTCTCTGAATTCACAGGAAAGCACTGCGACAAGGATGTCAAGGTTAAACTCATCAGGGTTGGAGACCTGCCCTGCAAAGTGTTTGTCATCTTCACATTTCCAGACAGACCCCATAAAATTGAGTCTGGAGCACACACCAGTGGGCTTGCTATAGAATACTGAACCTTTTAAGATATTTTCCAACAAGAAATAGGTTATAGTGGTTTACCTTCAGAAATGAGGCCAAAGCATGTGAACACTGTCATTCCCAAACCAGTAAAATTAAAGAAATTCAGGGTTAAAATCAAACTGAGTTATAAACTTAACAAAGCGTGGAAATAATCCAGGCACCATAATACAGGCACCTACACTAGTTGTTGTGCTGCCATTCAAGAACCTCATGATGAAAATAGCAAAGCAGCATTTGTAGAAAATGTGTCCTTTATTATGGTTGCTATTATGAATTGTTGCTACTGGAGAAGAAACAGAAATGTTTCCAGAAAAAACAATCCTTCCTCAGATTATTTTGTTGAGCCTGGTTCCCTGCTCTTCCCAAGAATATTGCTTGGATACTAGAGGTGTTATAGACACCTCTGGGTGTGTATAACATTTCCACTCAGCCATCACAACCCGGCCATACTTGTATCAGGGCAGTGTCTCTGTCCCCACATACGGTCAGGGCCAACACTTCATCTCCCTCAGCCTGCTGTGGGAGGCAGAAAACGAAGAAGGGCATAAAGTTGCCACATGAGTTTCATAATGCATATGCCAGGTACATCAGTGTACTTTACCTTAGAAGAGCGGTTGACCCTGAAGTCTGTTTTTTGATGGAGATTTCCATTCTTATTTAAAACACCATATATGACTAATAAACAAGGATTAAATAATCTTACAGTAATTCTTCATCGTTAAGAAGCAGGTTGCTGCTGAATGCTACAAAATCTCAGGTCAGGCCCTTCAAATTCATGACACAGCCCTGGAATAATCAAACACTGTAGAAATGATTCTAGGTTTTCTGATCTGTATTTATTTCTAAGTATCGTAAATATGTTCATATGGTATTTCCCTGCATTTCTGCTGAAATTATCAGAGCTCTTTTTTAAAGAAACGAACATGTCACAAACCAGCCAGAACTGGCTGATACATTTGAGTATACAGTTGTTTGTCACAGCTAGGCAGAATTTCAAAGTATGCGTCAAAATCTTTTACAGACCTCTGTGTTTTTTCATCAGTCCGTATGTCCCATTTCCCCCCTTTTGCTTAGACTTTTATTTTCACAAAGTGCACATCTACATGCCCATTTTTCCTTCTTCCAGATGTTTGTATTTCTAGTGTTCGCTTCACTTCTACTTTTTCAAATAAGTATTTCTGATCCATCCAAAGCTTTTAAAAGCAGTTGTTTAGGAATTTCTAGGAAGTTTTGCCATTGTTTTTTTGTAATTGAGAAATGATTTTTCAACAAAGGTGCAATCTTCTGCTTCCTGAGTTTTTGTCTTCTTTAAATGTGTGTCATTTTCTGTTGCTTTTAGGGCACATCTCTGCCCCAACCATTTTGCTTACATCATCTTGTTGTGAGGGGCTACTACACCCTATTGTTTCCAGTGATCTAGTAGCTCTTTTTAAGATAATTTGTCAGTGTAGGCTAATTTAAAACTTCAGAAAACTGCTGCTCTTCTGAGAATAGTCACCTACTCGTAGGCAAGATGCAGTGTCAGTCCCATTCAGAATAATGGCAGGTGACTTTCAAAAAAGGGCAGTCCTGCTGGGGATGTTTTGCAGTGGGATGTTACTCTTCAGCTATTTCTGAGAGAGAAGCTTTCCAAGGAGAAGCTTTCTTATGGAATATAACACCTGTCCACGGCAGGGGGTTGGAACTTGATGATCTTTGAGGTCCCTTCGAACCCAAGCCATTCTGTGATTCTATGATTCAATGATTCTATGAATTAAATTATGTCATTTGTTAAATTTCTTAGAGAGCATTTCATAAAGTGTGTTTTGATTTAACCTAACCAGCTTGCTCAACAATATTCAGGAGAAGCATTTAGTTTTCAAAAGTAATACTTGCAGTCTGGGAGGATCTGAATTCCTGTTCTAGATGCACAGCACAGTTTATCCTTCAATGAAATCATTAACAGTGGGTACATGACAGCACAAAAAAAAAGAAGTCATTTGGAGTAAGATGCTGGAACCCGGTTCAGTAATACAGTTACTCAGTGGCAGACAGAAGGAGCTCTGGATTATCCCAGGTAGGTGGGCAGCTTGCATCCCTGACTGAGAAAGGGGCTGAAGATCACTGCAGCTTCCTTCTAAACAGGACATACAATTTTCTTTTCCACGGAAATCTGTCAGAGAGATGGCATATAAGCATGCCACATTCTGTGATGAAGGTGATGCTTCATTATAATTAATCTCTGATCTTAAAAACTAGTAGGCACTCAGATTTTCTAATTGAGACCTTGCTTCAGTGACTATTCCCCAATAGACTCCTCTGAACATTAGTGTTTAGACACTGCTTTGTATTAGAAGTTGTGAAAATTCATTATGTGAAGAGATTCTTCCATATAATTCCCTCTATTATCTAACTTCCAGACCTTAAGTGGGGTGGAACAGGTGCAAAGGTCTTTTGCTGTTTTAGATGTTGGCATGAATTTCTTCATTTCTAATTTGTTAAAAGACACCCCAGTTAGCATTCCTCAGCTGCATCTCTCCAATGGCAATGTATATTTTATTTTCCTGTTTCTGGAATTCATATACCTTGGCATCCTGCTAAACATACTAACATAAATGGTACAATTTCAATTGCAGTTTTTCCTTTGGAAATGTATTAGGAAATGTGTATCTCTAATTTAATCTCTTTTTTATTTCCTCTTCCTTTTTTTTTTTTTTTGTTGTTGCTGCCATTCATAGTCAGTATTTTGAATGTGCTACAAAATCTGACAGCATAATTTCAAAGTTTTATAAGCCATTGTTCATTGAAACCTTCCATATATCCCTGCGTAAACAAAATAGTTATGTAATGTACAATTCCTGGTGGTCTATAAAGGATATATTAGTGAAATCACATGAGAAATCACATGAGAGAACAGACTGCAGGTTTTCAGTGCTTTCCATAATGGATATATTACAAATAATTTTGGAAAAATGCTTTAACCTTTCTTCTAATCTTTCTTCTGGCTTCCCTAATGAAACACTAATAAGAATAAAAACTAGGTTTTATCTTGGAATGGAAGGTTCTCACCTGAAGCAAGCCTTCTCCTAGACATTGAATGACTACATTGGATAATTCCCCTATTCAGAAGCAGGAAAACTGTTTCTGCTTTCTAGTCTCTAGTATTTCATGACTAAATGTTACACTCCCATCTCAGTAATAGTGCAGTTATGAGTGAAAACATCCTGAAATCATTCAGTTGCTTCCTGTCAAGCTGAACACAAAAGCTCATTGTAGCCCTTCAACTCACTTCCCTAAGCATTCATCTGCAGCGTTCTTAAGAATTTATTTTAGCTGTATTTTACAATCCCTGTATGAAAACCATCAAGACAATTTACCATATAGAAGTAAACATCATTTTTTACATTAAATACACTAACTGTGCATTTTCCTTTTTTCAAATTCTAAACAAAATCTGTGGGAAGAGAATAACAAGCCAAACTCTTTTTTTTTTTTTTTTCAATGGTATTACTAAAAAGATTATATTAGTAAACATAAATAACTGATAGTAATTGTGATTTCTCTGGAACATCTCTACATCTCTTTCCAGTTTATTACAGTAAGTGGCCAAAGAGTTCCTTTTGAATTTGAAGCTGCTAGATGCCCAGAAAGCTATAGCACCTGAAATGGCCAATTCCACCTGCAGAAAGCATCAGATCAGCTTAAACAGTAATACATAAGACACAAAAATAGAAATAGCAGGTCTGAAAAGCAGCCTGCACCTTTACCTGGAACTGCATTATCTATGTATTTACATAGTATAATGTATACACGCAGCTGTACAGACAGAAATTCTGACTTGTGCCCACATAGTTCTCTTCAGCTACTCTCCTCATTGCAAAGAGTTGAGGCCTTTTCACTGACACTGCAGAAGCTACCCACCACTTTCCTGAAAGCATGGGGTCTCTCACACCGTGCTTGTATTTCCCAGTGTGAGCTAGTCCTTCCCCTAAGTCGTGACCCATCAGTCTCCTACTATGCCTTTGGCTTCCCCCTGGAAGTAGCATAGTCCCACAGGAGCCAAGAAAGAGTTTCTTACCGCTAGTACTAGTAGCCAGTTATAAGTTGCTTGCAGAGGGTGAGAGATAGTGGCTGTCCCATCCAGGCTAAGCCAGCCTGACCCTCCCCTGACACAGCTCCATGCCGTTCCCTCGGGTCCTGTCGCTGTCCCCAGAGAGCAGAGCTCAGCGCCTGCCCCTCTGCTCCCCTGGGAGGGGGCTGTAGGCTGCCATGGGGCCTCCCCTCAGCCTCCTCTGCTCTGGACTGAGCAAACCAAGGGGCCTCAGCTGCTCCTCACACCTCTTGCTCTCAGTACCAAACCTTTCCATTTACTTCAGTGAAGACATCTTACAAATATCAAGAACCTCCCACAGCTTTGAAAAAAATTCTGCGAAGTATCATTGTATACTTCCTGTGGACAAGAAAGGGGGGAAAAGAGCCCTATTTTTGATGGAACATATATTTGATAAATACCATTATAAGAAGGATCAGATATTTGAGAAATAAGGGGAAAATAAACCTATTGTTATTATACAAATACTTGATCTAGTTTGATTACTGCTTGGGGCTTCTATGTCATTTCCTTTTTTTGTATGAAAGGTTACAGAATGTATTGAACACATATACATGGTTATGGTGGGAATGCTTGCACTCAAGTCAGCAGGTGTGAGTATGTACTGTCATTAACAGAATAAAACAGTGTTTTGTCTCTGTGAAAAATTCACAGAGGGTCTTCTGTGTGTATGTTTCTGTTGGGTGTCAGCAGTAAAAATGGTGGGTCCAGTTAAAATTTCTCATCTTACTCTGTCCATGAGAGTTTTAAAGTGCAAATTAGCTAGTTCTTTTAAATGCTTTGTTCTATAGCTTTTTAAGCCCCCCATTGCCCCTGCTATTCAGGAAGAAATTGCAGTCCGTTTGGTTCTAGCAGTATTACACTGAGCGTGTTTTGTGTCATTCTGTCCATCCATTCATTTACTTGTTTAGTACTTTTGTTGAGCCACATGGTGTAACTTTCTCAGCTTTGTAGATGTAGGACTCTGCAGCAAAATTACGTTGTTGCTAGCCCTAGGCAATGGGATGCGTATTTGCTGCAGAGAGAAGTGGCTGTTCCTTCTGGCTGGCCATGCTGTTGTGATGCAAGTATTAATAAATGAGTGTGAATTAATGTCTGTGCTGTGGAGCTGAACTAAGCATGTGCATTTCCTTTACCCAGCTATCTACTCTTGCCCTTCTGTTCTGTGTGGATAATACACTGCTAAAACCACACCAGTGTAGGATGCTGTACGAGCGACTTCCCTATTGAATTCTATCATTTGTGGGCTGATATTCCCCCTGGAACAACAGACAGAGGCAGAAGGCAGGCTAATTGATTCAGCACTCCCCCACTGCCTCTCATCACAACCACTTAGCTGTAATAATTGTGAGAGAGAAGAATTGATGCTGAGCTATAAACTGATATCACAGAACTCCGTAAATGATGTATTCTCCACGATCTGTCAGCTGTTCAGAATATTGCCAAATATTTTTACTCTTTCCAGCTAGAATCTGTAACTAATATAGTTTCCCAAGTTAAGGTGGAATAATGTTTATATTGGATAACTTTGGAGTGGGAGAAGGGTTTTGTTTTGTTTTTCCACATAATAAAATAATGCCTGCAGGCTTCTGTAGAACAGCTTGTATTTCAGTGCACTCAGGAATCATAGCTTAATATTCAGGTCTCCTTTTCCCAATTTAGAACTAGTAAGACCTTATACTAAAAGCTCTTTCCATTAGGATATTGCAACTCACTGCAGAAATGCTGAGTGTTAATTTCCGTACAAAACAACAGAACAGGTGTACAGCCCTTGTCTCTGCATGATGCGTGCTGACAGAATTGTGTTTCTCAAGAAAGTTGGTTAGTTGAAGTAATATCCCAGTATCTTGAAAGTGTCCAATGTGGTTGCTTTAAAAGATTGTTTAAATTAAGCATTTCTACTGCTAGCATACACCTCTAAAAAGTGAATATTGCTTTTGCAATTTGTGTAAAGCAGCAGGATGCAGCACATTTTTTGTTGACTTTTTGTTGAGCTAAGCACAATTCCGATTTGGAAAAAGAGGAAAGACTACAACCTCACTGTCCAATAAAAAGCAACATATTCAGGTAGAAGGAAATGCAATTCTTTTCACTGATTTCCACACAGAAATTTGCATGTTTCTATGGAGCTGGTGTTTTCTGTTTAATGTCAGACTCCCACCTCCTTTCTTCTTCCTCTGTTTTATTAGCAGAGAGCTTTCTCCCTTTGTCTTAAACACAATTCTTTGTTGAAGTTTTTCTTTCAAAATTTTGTGACTGTTGATGCAAACAAACGAAAATTGGAGTAATGCTTTAATCTATTGTAAAAGCCCAAAGCTCTTATCAGACCTCTGTCTTTCTGGTGGTGATCAGTGGGAGCTATGAGAATTAATTTTCCTTCCCAGCTACCTACAATAATTAACTTCCAGACCTACAGCCATGTAATAGTCTCAAACCCTGTCCACACTGTGCAGGTGATGTTACCAAACTAAGTATTGACTTCTTACCAACCACACAACACATGTTCATTCTGAGGCCTGTGCTGTGTTTTGATCTAGGATCATGCATGCCTTAAAGTGAGCGGACTTTCAGTCTGTTCTTTGTAGTTTTATGTTGCTGGATACTGATCAGGGCTGAATGTTATCAACCTGGTTGTTTTCAGAAATCAGTTGTGGACTTCTGGAGGAGACTAAACAAAGTCTTGTTCTTGTAACTGTGTGTTCTCCTCAATCAGAGACGTTTTTGAGGTGACAGTAGAGTTTTTGTTTGCAACTCAGTTGTCTGAAATGGTGCTGGATACCTCCTCTTAGATACCCAACTGCTGCTTTGCCTCTTGCTGTCACTCTCAAAGAGTGCAACTCTCCTGCAGATCTTGTCATGTCTGCCACTCCTGCAGCATCTCAAATGACACAAAGCATTTATGCTTAAGCAACTGAATTCTACCTTTTTTTTTTAGTAAGTGAGGGAAAGCATTATTTATACCTATTCATTTCGTTATTTGCTGCTTAGAAAACCTCAGTAATATTAGCCCTCCAGCTTTTTCCATATTCACAGATTGATTTGCTCCAAAATTTGCTTGCTGCTTATTTTTATTTCCAAATATGCACAATAAGTGAAACACACTTGTTTTTGTCTTTGTCACTTTCTACAGCAAAGTAACTTATTGTAATACTGGTAGGAAATTTGAGTTATTTGCTATTAAATTCAATTTAAATGTAGGAAAATGCCAATGGTGAAGCTCAATCTGTTTGGCGTTTGTGAAGGTCTGTACACATGGCATGTGACTCCCTGTGGGTGTACTTTATGGTTGGTATAATTCATGTTTTGAAACAAAGGAGCAAACTTTTATTTGGGAGGTCTTTGTATGATCATTATTTAGCCTTCATGTTTTAAGATACTGCCTATCTTGGAGTTTATGAAACAATTTTCCATTTTAAACTTGAATTTCAGTGTATTGTATTCTGGAATCTATCTGTGATCATTTCTGAAAATGTTTTAAAATGAAAGCCATGGAGTTTAGAAACACTTTGACAAGACTACCAAAGTTAGGCTTTTCTGGAGTAGCCAGAGGAAATGCTTTTATTCCTTATCTTTAGCCATCAGATATACCCTGAACACTAGTTAAATTAGTTATTTTTCCACAGACTGTGGTAGGTCTAATAACAAATTTAAAGGGCAAGTGAGGAATATATTGAGAAGAAACAATAGATCACTTCCTTGAAAGTACAAGAGAAAAATTTGAAGCTCTCCTAGGCTACTTAATGCTTAGCAAATCCATTTATCCTCATGTGTATTTGCAGTAGAACAAAAAACAAACAAACCCATAACTGCATGAATTTTAAGAGGGATATTTTCTATCTCCTACAGGATCAGCTGTGAAATACCTGTAAGATGATGAAAACAAACTTACCATTGCCTAAATTATTGGATGGATGCTTGCTTGATGTACTTGCAAAGATAAACAAATTATTCTGACTATCAGTTTAAATTTATTGCAAGGTTGTAGAATCTTGACTCTGTATTTTTATGCAAGATGTGTAGAGCTCTCCTTTCAGAACCAGCTTTGATGCTGGCACTCACTGAGCACTAACATGAGCTAGCTTTAATTATGTCTCTGGGTCTCTGTATGTATGCTGAAAGCTGAAACAGTGGATCAAATGATAGAGTCCTTACTTATCAACATTATCTTAGATGTATCACAAGTATTTATTTTGAAATGGATGGGTGAGATAACTTCTGTTGCCAGAGGTGGAACTCAGGCAATGAGAACATGGAGTTTTTCAATTGGAAATGTAAGACGTACAAAGCTGCTGGTGATAGCAAAACAGGAGGCCGTGCCTATACTCCTGGTTTTTGTCTGCATCAATAAATTAACAGGTGTCTGGAGATTTGATAGAAGCTCTGGCTTGGCAGTGTTAGCTGTCCTAACACTAATTCTGGTTCCCCTTCTCCCCTTGCCTGACATGACCCCTTTCAGGTGTTTTGTCTTTGAGGTGCTGACATAAAACTCAGCTCTGCTGGTGTAGCTTCACCTCTGCCAGCCTCTCTTTGATTTGCATACAAAGCTGTAAGATGCCTTTACATTAGACTCATTTGGAATGCATTATGAATATCCAAGAGGTGTATTTTTCCTTTAAAATCTCATTTTTTTCCATTCCTCCTAGAAATGCTGGAATTCTCCATTTGCAAAGCATGTAGAAAAGAACTTCCTTGTGGTTAAAGCTGTGTATCGTATGGCTTGGTTAAAAAGCAATCAGAAGCACTTAACTGCGTTTTGTAAGATCTGTTCCAGTGAAACCACTGTTAATTTTGCAGAGATTTGATTATTTTTTTCTTTAAACAGACAGCTTCTTTTATCAGCCAAAGAACAAGTCATTTGATTAATGATCATTTTTATCTCTTTGAAAGGATCCTTTCCGACCATTGGGGTGAAGTCTCTTTCGAGATTCCTGAGGGCGGGATTTTTAAATAGCATCCTGACCTCACATCCAGTCTCAGGGGGTGGATCTTTACCCCCCAGCATTTCCTCTGGTAGGTATTCCAGCTTTTCCCCCACATTGATTTCTCCCTTCACCCCCTGACCCATCTCTCCACACCTCTTGGGGAAACAAAATTTGGTATTGCTTAGACAGGGAGATCAGATGTCCCTTCCAATAAAAAGCCAAACTGGAAGGAAATGGAAAAGAGAAACTACTTGTCAGAGACTAGCTATTTCCTTGAATCAATGCATAGGAGAAAGTGCAAGGGAAAGTGATCTGTAGTAAAGTGGTCAACCTAAATTCTGAAAGAGAAAGCCAGGTATCTTCTAATCAAGTGCTTCATGAGGCATGCCTGTGTCCACCAGGAAAACAAAACTTTAAAAATGCCTCTGTGAAACCCAGGCTTAATGTGACTCTGTGACTCATATCTAAAAATTTGCATTTTCTTGCTAAAACATGGAATTAAAACAAAAATTGGAAAGCCAAAATTAATTAAGCACTGTAATAGTGTTTGAATCTTTTGTATGCTTCTGTAGTTGCAACTTGTATCTCAGGAAAACCACCTTAACTGTTTTTAATAACTTTTATTACAATTTGAACTACTTTAATTCTCCTTTACAGTAAGTGAGAAAATCCTGTGGCTTGTGTTGTCAGTGCAACACTTTACACTGCCTCTCCCTAGATCCCCAGCAGAGATGAGGTCTGTGGTGGCACGGAGGAACCCAGGGGCTGGCATAGGAGTGAGTGTAGGCTAAGAATGAGAACACAGTGCCGGGTAAATAGGCTGCTCTCTGATGTTGGGCTGAAGCAGGAAACATGGATAGGCTAGAGGTGTTCTTTCCCAGGAAGATTTTATGTCTTCATTCTTTTCTGGAGCCATTAAACACCATCTGTCACCAAAGGTAATAAACAAAGAGTAAATGCATGCATCTTAATTGTAGTTCAAATTGAATCAAAGTTCAGTTCTGTTCCTTTCCAAACTACATATTTCTATGCAGAATTAATCTGTATGTGGGCTAATGTCATATTTATATCCTTTCAGGACATCTTACTGTTAATGTTAATTATAGCTTTGATTAAAGGGAAACAAATTGTCTTGTGGTAAAATTAGGAGACAATCTGAAAAATAGCATACATGGTATTGCTTTACTATATAAAAGAAAATGTTCTGCTTCTCTATGCCTCGTTTTATCCATTGTGACAATTACAGGCCTCATTAATAGAAGATGATCCTTAGCATGTGGGGTTTTTTTTTTTGAAGTGCTACTCTGTTTTCTGTCTTTGAACAGAAGCTTCTGAGCAACCTTCATTGTCTTTTCCGTGACTCTTCGGGTGTCTTTTGTTAACAGTCTGTAAAATGCTTTTTGTATTTTTTCTCCTGGATTATTTCATAGTGTTTAATAGCCTTTAGGCTATTTTGGCATCACAATGAGATTGGTATCTGACACCAAACAGCTCTGTGGAAAAGGAAGTGATCCAGCCCTCCCAGATTCTCTGTTTTGAATATTGTTGTGTGTAGCATATCACTGATTCTATCAGATTAAAACTGGCTGCAGTCATGAACTGGCTTCTCACCTTGTTATCTACAAGTTATCTTGTTTATTTATAAGGTTCTCAGGGCTGTTGTTTTCTGAGTATTTGTAAAACATCCTATCACATGTTTTAGACTTACATCATAACTCTTAAGTGTGATTTGCTGGTAACAGTTGTTCATAATATCTTGCTATTAAATGTATTTTATGAAGAATTCTGGTTCAATATGATGAAGTATTCAAATTCTTCCTTTCTTCCTCTCATGTAGCACAATTAAGCAGTCTTAATTCTGAATTGCATTTCTTTGTTACAGATATGACCAGAAGTTGCCATTTCCATTGGACACTGACTTTCTAAGTTACTAAAATCTGCTTTGCTCTATATGTGAGCCAAAACCCAACACATTTACTATATTTTTTTGAAAAAAAAAAAAAATCTTGTTTAAAGGAGTACTGATCTGGGATGTGAGCGTGTCAGAACTGAATATCTTAGTCTGCATGATTCAGTGGAAAAAAAAAAGCAGGTTTATCCTTGGATCTGTAGTTACTTGTACAAAGAGAGAATGGATGTACCCTTTGTTCCTTCTTCTTTGTTCTTCTAGAAAAACACTGCAGTCAATGCCTGACCTTTTTTCTGAATACTGCTTTACCAAGAAACAAAGACACCCAAGGCAACCCTGCCCATGGCAGGAGGGTTGGAACTAGATGATCTTTAAGGTCCTTTCCAACGCAAGCCATTCTGTGATTCTATGAACTACTCCCAGTTTTTTAAGCACTGATACTCACATTATCATTGCAGTCTCTGGCTGCTTGAACAGCAATATGTGGGCAAAATCATCTGTCCATTTGAGTCTTGCTGCTTCCCCTGTCCCCAGCCCTTTCCCTCTCTCATCAAAAGTGAAAGAAGCACTGTTTTTGTGTTGGTAGGGAAGCATGCTCTACTACTGCCTTTGACAGCACGGTGAGCTCACCTCCATTGTCTGAGATTTTGGGCTCATACTGGACAGTAGCTTTCATGAGCCAAACAAAAGTACTTAACGTTTAATAACTGATTTTGCTGAATTATAACCTAGTTGCTTCACATACAGCTTCTTTGTAGGATTTCAGTGAATTTAACTACATGGAAGGCTTAAAATGCCTGCATTATTCTGCTGTTAGGGTCTTGGAGAACAAAGATAATGAGATGTTTTTTATTTACCAAAAACTTTAACTGAAACTAAGTGGCAGATTTACTTCAAAATAGTCAGAAAAATTTATTCCTTACTCAAAGACAAGATGCTTTTATATCTTTTTTTCTTACAAAAGATGGATTTATGTTGCAGGCATGGGACATAACATCTTTCTGCACAAGCAAATTATCTCAAATGTAGATTTTTTTAAAACCTAGACATAACGATGCTAATGCAATAGTGTTTACATTTGATAGATTCATCAAAAGCCTGTCACTGCCATACAGTGTTTCATTAAAGCAGGACTGTCAGGAGGCCTGCAAATACCCATCCTACATTTTTGCAAAACTAAAAGCCCCTTTAAAGACAATAGCTTCCTTTTGATTTAGCTATCATTTTTGTCACAAGTTCAGTCTCTAGTTATCTCACCTGTTAACAGTACAAATTCATATGACTTAGCCTATGCAGGTCTATAATATAACAGTTCATGACCAATGGATTCACAAAAGCACAACATACTTTTTCTCAAATCCTTGAAACAATCAAATATTATTTTTAAACTATGTAGTAATTTACAGTCCTCATCATATACACATTGGCATGAACATGGAAGGTCACACAGGCACATATACACACATATGTGTGCATGTTGGAAAAAACACTGAACTGCCAGCGCTGCCTCTGTAATTTCAAATTTCTGCCTTCCCAAACTGGCGGTGGTTGCTCCGTTTGGGGGTGTTATAAATGATTTGTCCCACCAGCCAATCTAGTACAAATCATTTCTTTTATTTAGTAAAAATTTAAGCATAGGAGCAGTAAGCAAAAGCAGCGCGGCGCTGGGTGCGCGGGGAGCGGGGAAGGGTCCCACTCTACCACTACGCACACCCACGCTACCACTTATTTCTACTTTTAAAGCTATATCTTATACATATGTAACGAGCTCTTTTAAGATGAGGCGTTCCATTCTTCAAACTAATTTCCATATGTCTTCTCCTTCTTGCACCTGCACAGTACTAATTGGTGGTCATGCTCGGGGGTCTCTGATGAAGACTGTGAGGGTGAGGAGGTTTAACTTTTCACCTTCTTGTTCTGCACTTGCGCAGTGCCCTCTCGGCCGTTTTCCAAATTCCAAAGCTGGTTTCTTCTGGTTCTATTTCCTTCTCACTGTTAATAGTGGGAATGTCTCAGGTTGTTTTATTTCTGCCACTCCCCATAAGGGAGTTGCAACACAATTGCTTCTTAAGTTAGTCAACCAGAAACAGGATCTTGCCATTCTTGACCACAAAGGTAACCGGAACCCCCAGCCCACCAGGTGATTACTTAGATAAATTAATGCATACAATACATCTTATGTAGTTAATACTAAACTTGGCATTGCTAGCTCTGCAAGCAGATTTTCTGCTTATGTTCAAGGCTTCTTCCCCTTAGTGTACAAGGGACCCCTCCGTACATTACAGCAAATCATCATATATTTATTACAGGGGGAACTCTTAGCTTCCCACTCTTGCTGTGTATTTGCAGCTCTTGATTTCAGTCATGTGTAAAGGGTTTGTTATGTGAATGTACGCTCATATTACCTGGCAGAAGTTAGATATAGAAAACCTTATGGTTTGCTGCTGTCTTCGAAGGGTGTCAGAGAGACTGTTAAACCTGCTGGATTGGAAAGGAAGGGAGTGAAAGCAAATACCTTTGTTGTTCTATCTTTCAAGCTAAATTCCTTTCCTGAGTTTCTTTGTTGACAAGAACAACTAGAAATGGATGCCAGGCTATGAGAAACTATGGAAAAGTCCCTGTTAAGCAAACCTCCTCTTCTCCCTCCAAAATATTCAATATTCAAACCACATTGCAAACTACATACATGGTAATATTCACATTTATTATACGGAGCTTCTCAAAAAACCTCAGACAGCTGTGAAATACTAAAGCAAGTGATTATCAATTTTCTCTTCCCCCCAAATTAATATTTTACTACAATTTTGAAATGCACCTGAGTGAGCACATTATTCTTGATATTGTGTAAGGTGACAATTGAAAGCAAATTGTATTGACAGACCTTTATTGAACAAAATTGCTCAACAAGAACCATCAAGGAGCAATTATTCATAGTGAAACACTACCATAATTTTATGGTACTCCAATAATGAGAAAAGTAACCATTAATTTGTTTTTCAGTTAATGCATTTTTCCCCACTCTGGATTTTCCCCACTGCTGTATATTTTGTTAAATGAAAATTGCTAAACCTTTCTTGCTGACTAACAAATTGATTCTTTTATTGCATACACGTTCTCCAGGATATCTGAGCCAAATGGCTCTTCCTATTTTTTTCTTTCCAGCCTCGGTGCTATTCGCTGGCATGTCTAGCCTGTAAACCCTGCAACCGACACATAACGGCATGCGTTTTCTGAATATTGAAGCTCAAGCTGGGAATGTACGTGGACCTTTCCATTAGGCAGGCAGGAAGTACTTCGCAGCCAAAATATGGATGATCAGTGAGTGACATGAATAGTGAGATAAGGCTTTGGTCCATTAACGCTTAGCTTGAACCGTAGAACCGGGCTTAAGCTCTGAGTGTGGGATGTGATAAAAGGAGGTCTTCATTCTCCACCCTTGCTAAATAGCTCATTTCATGCCCAGACAGTCATCATAAACAATTATAAACATTTTAGCCGTAGAAGAAGTTCAGAAAAAAAATCCTTAAAACCTCTTAAAAGTCATTATAAGCTGGTGCTTAGAAGGCCTGCAGATGTCGAAATGGTTCCAGGTACACGAGGGTTTTGGTGCAAACATCAGCTGTTGTAATGATCTGTGGAAGTTGCTGGGCAACTGCCATAATTCAGGTCACTTTTTAAGTTTATCCCAAGGGCCCAGTTTGGCACACAGCCCTCTCTAGGTCAGGGGAACATGAAGACAATGCAAAGCCCATGTTGTGCACACTTTTGTGCAGATACTGTGGTTCCCACAGCTTTTTCTTGCAGGCTGAAGACTTGGCTTTTGTTATACCTTCGCCAAGTTACTTTACCTCATCATCTCTTTTTCACATAGCATGAATTTATCTGTTTATGTTTGTTAATATTTGAAAAATATTTAATTGTTTAATGTTTGAAAAATAGAGTAAGACTCCCCATTGAGATGGTTAGGTGTACTTAGATCACGTGGCATCTTTTAGAGCTGTTCTTCAAATGCACTGGCTCCTGTTCCCCTCCATGTGCGCCTCTGAATTCTAATAAGCCATCACCCTAATGCCGAAGGTGTTTCTTTTTTATTTCTGCTTTTAATGACATATAAACGTAAGCAGCAGGATTAAACAGATAACTAACTCAACAGAAGGAAACTTGAAGAAGTGCGTTTTTATTCTGAAGTTACATGCCTGCAAAGTATAAATGCAGGAAAAAAAAATCGAAATTTGTGCCATATCTCTATGGTGTGATTTTAGCCACTGATTCTCCCTCACATACCTATCTCCACCTAGTGAAATACTGCTATTTGTTCTGTTTTTACCCTCTTCTGCATTCCTGTTGCTTCTCTCACAAAAAGACAAGAACGAGAAAACAAGTCATGGAAACAATGCAACTGCTTTCTTTTTATAGTTCCAGAATCTCTTTTGTAGGCACACTGGAGGAGTGATATGAATTAAGGGTTGCAGAAGCAGCAATGCTGGAGGCTGCTAAAACTTCTTTTGTCCAAAGCACATTCTCTCATTGTCATGTGAGAAACCAGGAGAACAGTTTGCAGCACTTGTTGCTGCAGGAAATTCTCTGCAGGCCAGAGAATGTGGGAAGGTATTTTTTAAAAGTATGAAAGCAACATACAGTTTTTCCTGCCTTCCAAAGGATACTAACAGGTGTAAATTGCTAGTGGGTTTTTAGGTAGTGAATGCAAAATATATAATCTAAAATTACAGAAAAACAGCTCAAAGAACAATATTTCCAAATTGTGTTGATAGAATAAATGTTCTTCAGCTAGTGGTGACAGCCACAGTTTGCTCAATATTAGGCAGTAACTTATTCATATATTTTGTATTTCTGTCAATTTATTTTGCAAAGGTATCTTTCCTTGACTAAACTAATTTAACTAATGAAGAGTGTTATAAAGGGCACAGGATAATAGAAGGAGCACTAACAGCAAGATAAGCAGGCATTATCCATGTGATTTCCTATCAGCAGCAGGATAGATGGACGTAAAGGCAAACGCTGGCTTCTGAAGTGTTAAGAGGAGAGCTGGAACTGCAACTTCTATTTTTCAAGGCTGCTTGGAACATAGGTCTCAGTCTGGGATGGCTTGCTTAGTGGGATGACTTGCTGCAAAACTCCTGTTGGCTTCATGTGTATTGATTTGGGCTAATGATAACATCATCGTTATCAATCTAATACTGCAGAACTTGTCAGATTTTTTTTTCACACAGAATCACACAGAATGATTGAGGTTGGAAGGGATCTCTGGGGATCATCTGATCATCTGACATCCAAACCCCCTGCTCAAGCAGGGTGACCCAGAGTAGGCTGCGCAGGAAAGCATCCAGGCGGGTTTTGCATGCCTCCAGAGAAGGGACACCACAACGTCTCTGGGCAACCTGTTCGTCTGTCAATGTTTTTCCATTGTTTTTTTCCCATAATCATTAATTTTTTTTTTTTTTTTTTTTCTCCCTTCACTGTTTCAGTGTTATGGAAATATCTGACAAGCAGGTGACTTCTGAGCAGCTGCCTGGACATATGAATTCTGACCTGCAGAAGTAATGGAGCAATGTTTTCTTGCATGAATTAGAGAGCAAATTCAAAGCCTTTGCTCTTTAAGTGGACAAATAAATATCCTATGTTCATATTAAAGGATCCATTCCCATAATGGATATTAAAGATTTTGGAATAACTAAAGGCTGTCGAAATGAGCATGTACTAACTGCATTCTTTTTGAAGGATTAATCTTACATTAAAAATTCATTAAAGTGGGCTTTGCTGCATTATTTAAAATGACAACAGGAGACAACAAGCTGAATATTTTGTCATTGATATGACACTCCAAATTCTCCTCCTTATTTATCACTCTACCACTCAATTACATTACACGCTACCAAAATCTTGTGGAAAAAAGAGTGATAAAGAGAACTAAAAATATGTACGATGTGAATTTTAAATACAATTGGTATTTTACATTATTCTGCAATGTATGGCTACCTTTTTTTCTTTTTTGCATTTCTGCTTGTAAAAAAAATGTCAAGCAGATTGATCAGTGGAAAATATGAAATTGTAACATGAATTCGGAGGTGGCATGACACCAATACAGAATGTTTGTCATTTATGCTGGTTTTGTTTCAACAGCATTACAGTACAGCCGTGCAGGAAAATTCTAATGAAAAACTTTCTCGGGGGAAAACAAACAGCTTGTCAAAACCAGTCAGCCTCTTGTCACCAGGTAGAATTTGCATCAAAACCGTGAATAATCCCCGCACCTTCTACAGATTCATCTAAGTTCTGAGTAATGAAATCCGTGTCCTCTTTCTGGATCATGCAAAGCATGGGTACTGCTCTCTGTGTTCAGTCTGGCTTTCGGAGATGCATTGAGTTTGACAGGGATCTGCCAGAGGCAGAGCTACTTCCCTGCCTGTTGTGCAAGCAGGGTAAGCTGCTGTTGCCATTACCCCAGACAGGTGGGGGGGAAGAGTGCTGTGGAAATAGTTGTAGTTGCACAGGAATTACGAAAACAATGAATGTGGGTATGGTATCAATATGTCATGTATAAATAGGAGTCTAATTTCATATTGGTATATTTAGTATGTAGTACGCATACTTTAAAAATCTTTTATTGCAGTACTCCCCACTCCAGTACTGCTGGGTATCTAAAGCTACTGCAGGAATGATGGGTTTTGCTGACTGGATCCTTGAATCCATTTTCAAACCTTTCTATATTTTGTCATCCCCCAACTCAACAATGAAGCTGTATGCTCTCTTATGGCAGTGTCTGCAGTTCTTAGCTCCTAGATGCTCATGACTTCTGTCTTTTATTCTGAAAAAAACTGACACAATTTTCACTGTCCTTATTCCATGCCTTCTCTTATATGGATCTTGACTGTAAAATTAACTGGGTTCTTACTCAGATGCTGTCTAGTCCCTGTGCCGGTATCTCTGTGAAAGCACTCACCTGAGTTGGTCAAGTCTTTAAACTAGAGAGCTTCCCCAACTCCCATCTTGTGTTGTATTTCCTTTCTGTTTGTCCTTAAATTTGTTCCTTCAGGTAAGGATGGCCATGTTTCATCTGTGTAAGCAATCATAAAAATAGGAAGATAACTCAGTGCCATCCGGAATTGCATTAGCCTACCCCATGATAAAATACTCAAAGATACCTTTTCCCTCTCAGAGACTTCTCAGTTCCCATCCCACCAATGTTCATTCCTGTCCTTATTTTGAGGATGAAGAATTCATCTTTTTCAGTACTGTGAGAGCAACATGGATTTTCATAATCTCATTAGTACTTATTTATATTCTTTTTCTTCTTCTTCTTCTCTAAAGCAAAAGCACTATTCTGTTTTTGCACAGGGTTCAGCACAGACCTTAATCTTCTCAGGACTCAGATTATACCACAGCATAAAGGATAACTTTTCACTTTGCACATAAAAGAAACTAACAGCAACTAATGTGATCCATAGCCTTTTTGTCTTACCAAGAACTTTGTTCTGTGCAAGTCCTGGGCTGGCTGCCATCTTCTGGCCCTCTAAAGATTAGGCATCCCAGATGGTGCTTTATTTTTAGGGCATCAGAAGTACTTTGGTTCCCAGATCGGGAACCAATGAAGTCCAGTGGCTTCCCATCAGTCCCATCTGATGTGACAGTGACAGTCCCATCTGTCCCACTGCCTGCCCTTGGGACTGGTGGTTCTGTCTCTGGACTGCAATGTCCAATATTGGATTCTCCCCTTGGATGTGGGGATGACATCCCCACATCTGAGCCAGCTTCTCCAGAGCCAACTGCTAGTGCCCTTCCTTCGGCTGTGACCAGGAGAGCCTGTTCACACAACGCGAATACGGGGTGGGATCACTCAAGTTCCTCTACAAGTACTGAGCTATGGAACAAAGTAAAGCACTGTGTGTAGTTACGCAAACACAGCCTGGTGGGGTAGACTGTGCTGTCTGGATGGAGAGGGCCACTTAATTTTCTGAACCTGTTTTTTCACACATTTAAAATCAAGTTGTGTCCTGCCTCACATTTCTTGGCACTTGACATTCTTATGTTTATAAAATACTTAGAGATCATTGTGTGAAAATTGCAAGCCTACAGAAAAAGAATTGTTTACTGGGAAAGAGAGCCTGTTGATGATAAATGCATCCACTGGAATCTGCTGTGGAGCAGTTTTCTATTACCATATCTTCAAGCAACCAAAACACTAGCATATACTCCAAAGAGAAATATTAAACTGACTAGAAGTCCTATTGTATTGCCTGTCTCAGTGCAGCTAGGGACATATAAATATCTTCAGTGATATGCTAAGCTTGCAGCCAGAATACAATAGCTGTTATCAAATGCTGGTGTATTAAAAGATTATTTGAGAAGTTAGGGTTAGGATGTAGACTTAAGATTTTTGCTTAAGGCAATCAAGGGATGGACCTGAGTTCAATTTTTGGTGTCTTGAAGGTTTGCACAATCTCACATTAAGTTCATTTGAGATTTAGGTAGCATGGAAAAGGTTAGATTCAGCATGTGGGAAGCTAACGTCAGACTCTGTGACTAAATTTATTGTTCACCAAAGTTCCTGAGTGCTTCATGATATGTAGACCTTCCAGTACACAGTGACCTGTTTGAAGACAAAAAGCAATTTATTTTGGTGTGTTCACTAGATCATGCCATTCTTGTGATTTCATGTGGAAGAGTCGATTTTGTGTGTATTGAGCAGTATTTTCATAAGGGGCGGCTTGATGTGTTAAAGCATGCCATCCAAGTGACTGAAAGAAGACATCAAGCATTTTAAAAACTCATAAGCATTATCTAGCAAAAAATACTGAAAACTCTTTTTTGATTTCACAGATAAATGCATACAGATTTCTTATATTTCATATTTATTTCAGCCTTGAAGCGCATACTGTTGGTCTAAGCAAAACGAAGGACAGGTTTTTGGGTGGCTTGGGATTTTTATTTACTGGGGGAGAAGGGGACTCTGTGTTTTGTGAGAGAACATAGAACTAAAAATTGATTTTTCAAAATAAATATGAAAATAAGTTGTGTTAGAGGATATGCATCTAAGGAGCTTAAAAGATGTAACAAGAGCGTATGAACCTCTGGAGAAAATTACAAAATAGCTTCTGGAATGTGTAGGGGGCCAAAGAATTACTAACAGGAAACTGGAGGCATTGTTTCGAAGCTCAATAGGTCCATTTGTCATTCTCTTCAAATGTAAATTTTTCATAAAGGTGCTTTATTTGTTGATTTACCGAAAAAAAATGAAATTTCTGGGTACCTTAAGCCTGAACAAATACACCATCTGAAAGCCAGCCTTATATCCCTATTTACTGCAAGATGCTACAGCCTGCAACACTTTAGAAATTAGTTCTTGCTTAAGAAGGCTTGCCTGTAAAGACAGGTTCTGCATATAATAAGATTGTCTAGCATCAGGCTGCCATTTGTTTACTTCTCTAGATTATAGAATATTCCTTTCATATGGAGATTTGAGTCCCTTGACAATAAGCAAATGCTAAAGGTACAGGAATCTAGATCATTCATGTGCTTGAAACTAAAGAGACTAGGCCACACAACTAGTTAGCATAAGCAAGGTGAAGTAAAGAAAACATTAATTTTTAAAATGCTCTGATGTCTATGAGTTTAAAAGTGATATATTGTTTAAGCTTATAGTGCAAAACCAGGGTAAAACCAACAGATGCAGATGAATATAAATAAACTGGTTTGGTGACAGGTGTACAGTTGCAGGTGAGAACAAACATTTAGTTAAAAAAAAAAAAAAAAAAAAAAGCTGGTAATTCTTCACTTCATAAAGGCTATTCATAAAGACCAAGAATGCAGCTGTGAATTTTCATGCACACAAAAAAAAACATCTACTATGTAAACATTATTAAGTACCGTTTTATTCATTGAGGACATAAATATGAGGGTGAATACAGCAAGAACACCAGATTTTATTAGAAGAAATGAAAGAATATTGTGAGGGATTCCAGAAAGACAAGAATAAGCCACGTCAGTGAGCATCACCAGGGCACATGGAATTCAATGTTGATGTGCTGGGAAGGAACAGAGAAACTGCTCGTTCACTTTTTAAATACAAGGTTAGCTGTAACAGCGTGGGAGAGATACCTGACTGTGACTTACAGTATATTGTGGACAGTTTAATTAGCACTTCCACTGTTAATTAAACCGAAGAAAATGCTGCCAGACACAGTAATGGAAAATTGTACTGGAACCATCGTAATGCCATTCTGTGCTTTCTCACCTTGGATATTGTGCTTCTTTCTCATCATATTGTCTAAATAAAACACAATGATAATTTTAGGGAGGGAGAAAAGGTGCAGAAAGAGGCTTCATTTGGATATTAAAAATACTGGAACAGCTATTGTTTAGAGAAAGTGAAAAGGGAGGACTTGTGGCTTTACCACTTGGAGCAGCACTGATTTCACACAAACCCCAAGAGACAGGCATTCCCGGGAAAAGAAAAGTGTGCCGTATTTAAGGCTTCCTGCTTCCTTCCCTATCTTACAAACATACGTTGCGTAGATTAGAAGGGCTCCTTTGCAACATTACCAATTCTGAAAGACATCTTGCAGTGCAGCCTGATTAGCGTGCCCATTGAGCCTCTTCGGTCAAGCAGTTCCAGAGTCATGGCTTAGTCCTGGGTATCAACAGTGAAACAGGTTATAGTGAAGTGCCCAGGTTAAAAGCTTTACTTCATATTTGGCTATTTTCTTAAGAAATTAATATAACTCGTTATTCTGTTGTAAAGAAGGCTGAATTTGGATATGAAGCCATCCTAGAACCAAACAGGAAATCTATTCTGGCAGACCAAAACTTTTATTTGGATAACATTGTGTATACGTACTAACAAATGCATGAACATTAATTCCGGGTTTTGCAGAATTAAGGCAACATGCACCCATAAATGCATACATATGCAGCCAATCTAGGGCGGCTTTGTTGTGTTAACTCTTTCTATCTTTCTGCCTATCTGTATGCCACTAAATCATTAAGATATTTTTCTTTGAGAAGGAAAATTATGGCACTGAGTATGTAATTTCTTGGAGATGGCTTATGAAATCTTTTTCTTTGCCTCAAATATATTCCAAAATGTTATTGAAAACTACGTATATATTTAAAGTATATTTAAGTTAGATAGAGCTGTTCCTAATAGAAGGTACAGCAAGTGCTGCTATTGAAAGTAATGGGCATTTGTTTGATCCCTTTTAGGGGAGAATACACCAGAGGAAATTACGTACATTCAGCTAATTCACTGCCATAAAAAAAAAAAAAAAAAAAGTAATAATAATAATAATAATTCTTAGAGAATAATAAAAGGAATTGTGTTTGTGATATAAATGAGAATTTTCATAATGGCTAACATATTTAAGAAATGTGACTAATCTATGCCTAACAGCTGGAAATATAAAAACCCCTTAATATGTCTGTAATCCTAATGTGTTTCTTTGCTGTTTTGCAGGCAGACCAGTAATGATTGTAGTTGAATACATGGAGAATGGATCCCTTGACTCCTTTCTGCGGGTGAGGTGCCATTTTGTGATGGCATTTGAATAAGAAGCCATTCTAGGTTAAGATTTTAAATCATTTATCATAAATTAACTTCTACATAATGTTATTCATGGAATTTTAGTGAAGAATAGAAGCATTTTCCCCAGGGTACGTTTGTAAGGTACAGCAATACATTAGAGCATAGCTGGAAAAAAGAAGATTTAAACTTAAGAATATAATAGATTTATTCTACAAGAGTAGCTCCCATATTTAGCAAAATGTATTTCAATTAGTGTTATTGTGAAGGAGAAGATAAATTGAAGTACAAATACCTAGGCATCGTGGAAGCTGTTCATTTTGCTCAATCACCTTTGAAAATATTTTGTTATGATTTCTTTGGTTGGTGAAGTGTAGAATAGACTTGGCAATTGATTTGTAATTATTTATGGTTACTTGCATTTAACAAATTGAATTAGAAAACAGTTCATGGGTGAAGTGTCCCAGCTGTAATTAACCCCAAAAGGTCACTCTATAAACAGTAAAGAAGGGCTTTAGAAAGCATGAACAATATGTTGGCACATTTGTATTTGACTTTTCTTAGAAAAGTAGAAGGAAGGGACAACCCCCGAAGCTAAACTTATCTTAAAATAGTTTCTTTGTTGACACAGCCATTGGAAATGCTCTGGAGACCAAATGGCATAAGAACCTCTGTGAATAAATTTGACTGTTAGATTTCAGATTCGTCTTAGAAAGTAAATGTCAGGCCTTACCAGCCTGCTGCCTTGCCACTGCCACCTTGCAGAATGGTAGAGCTGGGACTGTAGGCAAGGTCTGGGGGTGGATGAGGACTGTGGTTTTGTGGACATGTTTGAAAGGGTAGCCCAAGTGCAAAGGAGAGGTGTTCAAAAAAGAGCTGTAAAAATGTCTGTGGGAAAATCTAGAAGATGATGATGAAGGATGCTATGGCAGCAGGAAGAAGGAAATGCTAAGGGAAAAGAGTGAATAAGCAGAAAGGAAAGAACACCGAATGCCTTGGAAAGAAGACTGGTACAAAGAAGTGAGAGGGAGGGAAAGTGATGCAGAGAGCACTTGTTTGACAGCAGTTTGGGAAAAGAGGCAACCACAAGAAAAGAAAAGCACCTGGAACAGAGGCTACTGCCTTGAAAGCACATCTGAGCCATTATTTTAGATGTTTCTAGACATCGCTTCTCCCTTCCTTTTGCTTTTGATTATTCCATTGCATTATTCTCTCTAGCATCTCTTGCAATCTTCTTCACTGACTGTCCTAAATAATATTGTCTTTTCCTCTGTTAAGACATCTGGCAGACATCTGCTGTGTTGCCAGAAACATACCAACACCGTAGTTTCTAGTGAGAATTTGACGATGTCAAAAATAAGTTATTTTCTGGAGATAGTTTGATTCTAGTGATAGGATGAGAGGTAACAGCCTCAAGTTGCACCAGGGGAGGTTCAGGTTGGATATGAAGAAGAACTTCTCAGAAAGAGTGGTGAGGCATTGGAACAGGCTGCCCAGGGAGGTGGTGGAGTCCCCTTCCCTGGAGGTGCTCAAGAAATGGGTAGATATGGCACTTAGGGACATGGTTTAGTGGGCATGGTGGTCTTGGGTTGACAGTTGGACTAGATGATCTTAGAGGCCTTTTCCAACCTTAGTGATTCCGTGATTTTATGATTCTATTATCATCAAGATCTTCTAGAAACTTGTTAGTTTTAAAAAATCACACCCCCCTTGCCTTTCTGGCTCATCTCACTATCCATCTGCAAGACACAGACAGACTGCTGCTGACCTGAGGACCTGGGGCTTCCATGGTCTGTGATTTTACAGCAGTGACCCAGGAAGACTTGCCTGGCTCCAAAATTCTGTTCTCTGAGCGTGCATCGTGTATGTGTGTGTGCAACATTTCATGGAGGAGAACAGAACCAAATACTGAAATTTATTTATCAGAGCAATTAGTACTTATTGGGATACTTTAATAGAAACTGACATCAGCAAAATTTTGATGTTGCTGCCTGCATAAGATATTGCAGACAAAACTGCTGGTGAGAAATGTGAGCTAATCATTTCTGCAGCTGGTTTCCATGTGTATTGTTTTACAGTTTCAATTCACACTTCAGATATGGTTCATTCTCCTAAAATGTTTTTTAAAAGGATTTTAGATAATATTCAGCATCCCAAGGCACCGTAGATAGATCATCAGCTTTTCTGTTAATAATTAGCAGAGCAAATGGCTTCAAAGTAACCTATTTGAAAAGAAACCCAGCTGCTTCATTAATAATTGTTGTTTCCTGCAGATATAACTCTAAACCTTTAAAAGCTTTTGTGAAGATACAAAGAAGTGGAGAGGTTTTATCTTTAACAATCCTAATGAAAGATATGTGGTGAATGTAACAATTTTTATGTGCTGAGATTTGGAAGAGCTTATAATATTGCCTGTATTCCTTATTATTTAAAAGAATTACTTGTTATAGTGCAAAGTCTTTTTACAGGAAGACTGTTTTGAAAAAAAATCAATTTCTTCCTATGAGAAAGGTTTCCTCCGTCCTGCAACCTGCAAACAGCAACCAGCATATCCCTCCAACCCGTCCTTCCGCAAAAGCCTGCAAAAATGTGTCAATAGTGCAATCTCAAAGGGAGACCCTGTGATGAGCCGTGTGAGCAGGGTCCATGAGACTCCTCATGGAAGATATTTTGCAAACTAGTTGTGCCAGGAATCCTGAACTCCTAAGCAGAAATGCCCTTGAACCTTAAACCTAATCTCCTAATTGTCTGCACTTCCTTGCTTTACAGATAGGGAAATCAAGCATCAAGATCTTCACAGTACTCTGCAGGAAGTGCATGGCAGAGATCAGAAATGAAATCAGTTTCCCTGAATACCAGCCCGTGGCTCACACCCATTCTTCATCTTACTTAGTGATGATTTTGGTTTCAGTAATGTGGCCATGTCTCCCAAACCAGTGCCTTACTTACCGCTATTTAATTAGTGTTAATTAGAATTAAACAGCAAGCTTAGCTAAATTATGTCTTCCCCACCTCACAAAATAGCCCGTATTCTGAGCTGTTAACTTTGAGCATTTGGATAAAAACGTTGGCATGCATTAGCAGTACAAAGATGCTGCAGATATTTTTGTAACAGAAAGACATCAGCTAATTACAACCAATTTGGTAAGATGATGGCAGTTAACTACAGCAGATTGTGCAGCACCAGACATCCTAAATTGCTGGAGACACGTGACACCAAATTCCCCTAAAA
>VXAV01008430.1:45064-60994 GCA_013399715.1 Alectura lathami | reverse complement strand
CTGGTAATTTGGACAGAAAAAAAACTAAAAAAAAAAAAAAAAAAAAAAAAAAAAAAAAGAATGTGACATACTAAAGACTCTTTAAAATAAGATTATAACTCAAGATTTTAAAGTTCTTCTGAGAAGATCTGTGACATTAAGAGGAATAGCAATATTACACTCACCAATTTGTGTATGCAACTTAATTACAGCAGACACAGGCTGGATTCCACAAACTGCTAGTGCCTCGCTTGTCAGCACTTGTGATTTTACTCTGAGTTCTCTTTGGGAAGAATCAGCTCTTGGAATATTCATAGGGCTGAAATTCTGATGCATTCTTTTTCTATCTCTTGTAGCAATGATAAAACTTTAAAAACTTGTCCCTTGAAAAATCTTCCCTAAAAAGTACTTGTTTAAAGAAAAAAAACAAAAAAGTGTTTAAAAACAGTACTTGTCAAAAATTAAAAGTGGTCTTTTGCACTTTGAGTCATAACTTTGTTTGGAGAATATATTAATGCATTCAGAAAACACAGATCTCTCTATGTCAGAGAGATGGAGAACAAGGCAGGTAAAAGCATTTACCTGGAACTTACCTATCTCCACCCAAGATCTCATGCTGTTATTACAGACATGCATGTTTTGGTAGCTTTTCTGTATAAAAGGCTATTTTTTCCATAGCTAATATGCATATGACTCTTCCCAGTAGCCATGCAACATCAGTTTTCTAGTCCATGGGAAAAGCACCTCAGAGCTGCATTCCTGTATGTTTCAGAGCCCTTGCACATTTTTATTAGCAATTGCTGTGTTGCTAACGTGTCCATGGAACTGTTTATTGGTTAAGATTGCAAATTCCATCTTCTCTTTTCTATGAAGTTTTTATAGGCCTGTATCCTTCAGTAACATACCAGAAGGTGATATGATTTCATGAGGATTCAGGGAGGGCTGTTTATTCATAAGCCTTCATCATCTCATGGGATTTTTCACATTCCCTAATCTTGCTTTTCCTCACTTCTTCCCTCTTTCTATCACTTTATCAAACGTAAAGAGCTGTAGACAGAGTAGGTGAAGCGTATTAACAGATCTTACTGATTACTTATACAAGATCATGATACGGTAGTTAAACTAAACCATGATGCTTATACTAGAACTGGACCAAACGCTGTGTGTTCATTGGCACGTGTGTGAATTTCACTTGGTGACAAGTACCAGAGCAAGACAGTGAAGCTGACGTTTTGTTCCTGCAGTGTAGTAGTGGTGAGGTGTGTTTAAACAAATTAACGATAAGAGGTACTAAATCAAAAATAATAATAGTAGTAATAAAATGCAAGACAAAAATACAAACCTGAATTTTCATTGTGGAAGTTAGCATGCAGATTGAATGACAAAAGAGGGAATTTATTAGCTTGCTCTCTGATCATTTGACCTAAACTGGAAAAGTAAAACTGAGCACAGTGTGTGTTCTTGGAGGTTAGACATGTTTCCGCTCTTTTTATAGTGTTGACTAAGATCAGAGACAGGAGATCAACACCACTTTACTTTCAGATATGCACCACAATGTTGCACTGAGGAAAAGGTTTGATTTAATCACACAGTGAGTGTGATTATTTTTTCAGTCAAGAGATTTATTGTGTTACTAGTAGCAACATTTCCTCAGTTGTAGGTGGGATATAATGCTAGGGCTGGTAAGTATTATAAAGATAGCTTCAAGGTGGAATTGTTAGAGATAACACCTGCCCCTACATGCCATACTTCATCCTTTCCTGCTGAGATATGTACTGTGAGAACAATTTCTATAACAAAATAGAACTGACTCATCTTTGTCTATAATGATTTCATTCTTACAAACCAATATGGTGATATTTACTTAAGGGAACAGACAAGCAACTTGTAGTGATAGGATGAGGGGTAGAAGCTGGAAGAGGGGAGATTTAGGCTAGACATTAGGAAGAAATTCTTTTTCCAGTCAGACACTGGCACAGGTTGCCCAGAGAGGCTGTGGATGCCCCCTCCCTGGAAGTGTTCAAAGCCAGGCTGGATGGGGCCCTGAGCAACCTGGTCTGGTGAGAAACAGCACTGAAAGCTTTGCTGAAATCCAAAGAGGTTACATCTACTGTCTTCTCTTGGTCATCTAGATGGGTAACTTTGCCATAAAAGGAAACTAAGTTCATTAAACAGGACTTCCCCCCTCATGCACCTGCATTGACTGCATCCAAGTGAATTTCTAACTTAAACGCTTCAGGAAACAAAAAACGGGCTACTAACGCTGGCACTGTTAAATATTGTAAAATTTGGACTAGCATTGGTTGAAAAGAGGACACTTCTCCTTGCTGCTGTTCTAGGACAAGGTGACCTGCAGGGGTCTCTTGCAATCCCAGTCAGCCTGCATTTCTGTCTTTGTGGAAACGCTCTGCGGTTGTGCAGCAGAGGTGTACTCAGCATCCTATCCCCACATTCCCCTACAAAGCTCTGCACAGATGCTCACAGACAGTGTTTGTTCACACAAGTAATTTATTGGCTTCTGTGCGCAGGCCGGAGCTCCTGGAGGTAATGGACCACCCAAGATTTTGGGTGGTCACTGCCTGGATGTTAACAACTGTCTCTTGCACGCTTCCGCGCAACAGCATCTTCACTTGCACGAGGTCAGGGTCCCTAAAATGTGGTTTGGTTGTGGGGAAAATGTGCCTGTTGAGCGATGTCTTCTGTGTGTCCAGTGTGCTCAGTCCTGTGGCAGAGGACATTGTCTTTGTTGGCACTCCACCCTTCGTACACACAAGCCACTCCGATGGCTGGCTGCGCCGGGGTGTGAAGGTGTGGCAGGACAGCCCTTGGCAGACGCGAAGAAGGTCGTCCACCAGCTCCTCCACCACCTGGCACTTGTCAGCCAGGTATGGCACTGGCCACTGGCTGCTGTTGGCCCAAACACTGCCCAGGTCACTTATCTCATCCCAGTCACTGTCATCTTCTTCCTCATTGTCCTCCTCATCCTCCTACTTGCCTGTGGAGCTTTCCTGCTTGCAGCTGCTGTCTGACTTACGTCTCCTTTTCCTGAGGCACTGGAAGAGCCCTAACTGCAGGAGAAAGAGCCCAGCAAAGGCACAGAGCTGCCAGTGCTGCAAGGCAGCAAAGAACAAGGCTCCCTTGGCCACACCGCTCTGCTCCTGGCTCCCCTGCTCCATATGGTGTATATGCTTCCACTAATTCTGTGTAGCTGTGAGAAGCTGAAGACTCATTTTTTGGGTTTTTGTGCTTGTTTGTTTGTTTATCCAAGTTCCATCCTGTTTATGTAATTGGGAGTGGGATCTAGAAAGACCAAGAGTGTGCCATCAGCAGCTTTGTTTAGACAAATGACATCACGGTCACTTCAGCATCTCAAAGGGAACCTGGAGTGGGAAATGAAAGGTTCTGAAAGGGAGTTTGGAGGAAGCAAGGGACAGCCTATTCACATGTGCATGGCTAGAAAGCTAGCCCACCATTCCATCTCCAAGGTAAATAGGTGAATAAATATTGAAAAGCATGAAGCTTTTTTGCATTAACACCTGTTCACATGCTACAGCAAGCACCATTGCAACATCTGAGTGAGATCTGTATGTACAAAGTGAGGATGGCGAATAGATATAAGTGCCATAAGCACCCTGCAGAGGAGATGGCATGCACAAACAGAATGTGCTGGGATGGTGGACTTCTGTCAGAAAGCAGAAACACAGTGGTATTGGAAGCAACATTGAAGTTTGTGTACAGGACCAACTGAAAATTAGAAGAATGCAGGTGAAGATTTTCTACTATCTTGCCTGGCAAAAAGTGAGTGAGATACTGCCACTGAGAATAATGCCTGAAACCACAGAATGAGATATAAGACGTTGGATTGAATCCTATGGCCCTAAACAGATTAAGGCTGGTGACATGCTTTTTTTTCAGCTGAGATAAATCTGCAGAAGCTGTAGTGGATGCATTTAAAAGCCAAAGATCTCTAGCACTCACTTGTATTTCAGAAACAGCAAAAGTTTCCTAGCTGAAGATCTCTTGTAGCACATCATTGCCAAACAAAGGAAAGGATGTGAAGAGAAAAGCATTTAATCCAGGCACTGAAACGTGAGGGCCCTGTGAACAGGTCAAGTAGAGAGACTCAATGTAAGAGATGAACAAGAGGCTGGCCGCACTGCTGGGAGTGTGCACACCCTGTGCGATGCAAGACAGACAGAGCAATGGAGAGCTTCCTTTCTGAATGTTACATCTTATCCTAGGAAGAAAACTGGCTCAAAGCCTGATTTATCTTTAAAATAGGTTTTTGCGTTGCAGGTTGAGGGTGGGGGTTTGCATGATTTTTTATTTCAAGGCTGAGTTATGCCAAAACCGCAGCCTAATTTCCCTCTCATTAGTCATAAGAATACCTGCCATAGAGATATTAATGCTGTGGGAAAAGTTTCACAGAGTATGCCAGAAGGTGTGGAAATTTGTTAAAGAGGATAGATGGCTCATCTAGAGCAATTTCCCAGAGCATGCTCTTGAAGTTGTAATTAGTGAACTCTCGTGCCTGGAATAAATCAAGTACCATTCTGGAAGATGCTGATAAGGTATGATGGCTTCTTTTCCGTGTTGTTTGTGGTGTCATTGAATCACTGGATCCTGTATTTATCGGTAAAGTTGTCATGATCATTAGCCTGATATCGCTGTTTTTATCAGGTGTAGTGACGATATCCATTTTTTGCAAAATTCAAGTTCTCTCTTCAGTAGTTCCACCAGAACTAAAGGAACCCTGTGGGTTGTTGGGAACTACTGATGACAATCTCCAGTTCACTCTAGAGATTTTCCAGTTTGCACTGAAACAAACAGTGAAGGGCTGCACGTGCTGTAGCACATACCCCACTTCATTATGAAAATAGGTGTTGTTTTGAAGAGCATTGCAGATCTTCAAGTTATGTGAATTTCTGGTTTTGAAAGTAGACCTGCACTTTATGCAGGGAATCTTGAAAATAAGAGCTCAAAACCATGCAGTAGTGTTCCATAATTTCACCCTTCCTTGTTACCAAAAGCAGTTTGCCTTAATGTCCTGAAGAGTACAAGGTCATAATCCAGAAGTCAAGGAGAGCAAATCTATAAACCAAGGTGTCGTCATTTTTATTCAAAGGAGAAAAATGTTTTTTCTTAAAATGTCATCAAGTTCTGCTGTGCCTGTGATTTACTTCCCCCTCCCCAGTGCTATTACCTGGAAGAGTTTACCTGCATGTACTTTTGATGCCTCAGGCAGAGCTGTGCTGATAGCTGCCTGATGGAACACGCTTTGCTTTGCTGCTCTCCCAAAGAGCTTTGGAAATCCATTTCCTTCTTGTGCATATATTCATTTTCAGTACATAAACATAACTGAGATGATTGAAGCAAGGAAAAAAACAGAGCATATGCCTTTTTGAAGCACAAAAAGGGACTTCCTGCAGAAGCTGCACCTGTGCGTTATGCAAGCTAGCTGTGTAAATGTCTCACTGCCATGCATTTGTGCCTTGAGGCAGGAGTTGAACTAACTTTGACATAGGTTAGCTAGATGCGTATGCTTAATTTTCATGAAAGTCAAATGTTAAAAATTATTTAAATGGTCATTTCTCAGTGAACTTGTAGTTTAAAAAAAAAAAAAAGTTTTATTTGCTGCCTCTGCTGGATTAATGTTTCTAAATTTAGAGGCTGGGGGAAACACCACCTCATTCTTCATGATTCTGAACTAGGTGGATTTTTCAGTTGAATACAGTTGGGTTCTTTTTGGGTTGGTTTGTTTGGTTGGTTTTGATCAGCAAAGATGCTCCTAAAGGTCAAAACAAGTCTCATCTACTTTGACGAAGGTTTTAGATGAATTCATTAAGGTAAATCAAAAGTCACCATTGCTTAAAGGGCATATAGCCGCTTCGATGAATTATTATCCCAAGGTAAACCAAAGCTGGTTGAGCACCAGCGGCAACTCTGATGTCAGATAATAATCACATCCTTCACTATGCCATGTATCTTCTTACCTTTGTATTCCAATAGTCTGATAAACAAAGTACCCCTGAGGGCTGTTTAGCCCTAGACAATAATCTCTACTGTTAAGTACTACTTCATCAAAGTGTTCCTTTCTGATGATGTCTTACTGTAATGTATCATGGAAGTGACAACTAATGTATTATATGATAAAGTAAGATATCCCCTGAGCAAGATACAGGGGTGATAAATTATGTTAATATGTTGTTCCCATTATATTATTATCAGTCAGATGATGATTTAGTATGATGCATCATCAGAAAAAATAATCTAATAGTGTATTACTCAAAACTTTATGCCATCTGGGGAAAACAAGGAGTAAATTCAACTGACTTACAAGAGAAAAGTTATCCTGGTCCCACAATTCACGTACAGCCTAAATTAAAATACATCAAGATATAGAAAGTAAGTGTAAAACATAGGTCTAGGAAGTGTAATACTAAGAAATGTTGCTATTATAGAGGTCATAAGCAGATTTTCAGTGCTTTTAAACCAACATTACGCTAGTATAGCCATTATATATTATTTTGGCGTCACCGTTAGTATGACTGAGGCTTCCATGTAAGCATCAGTCAATGCTTTGTCATGGTAAGCTAGTGATGATGATGAAACAGGAGCTAACTTGACGTTCACTGCCCTTTACTAACTTGACAGAGATTTAGTTCAACGTGGATATTTGCAGGAAGGCTCAACCACATTTTTGTTCCAAACTGTTTATCATCAAACAGATGGTTATCTTATTATTCAACAATTTGCATGCTGACATGCTGCAGTGTTGTATGGGTGATATCAGTATGTCACTAAACCAAACAGAAATATCAGAGAAACTTTGTCGTGGAGCAGCCCCTTAGACTGAAAACTACTTTCTCATGGTCACTTCTTTGTAATTTTTTGCTGATACATTTCGTCTATATATGCGTAGTTATGGTATGATAACACTGTGCTGTAGCTTCCACTGTAACACAATTCCTTGGTCAGCAAAGTAAGGAAGCCCTCTGTCCTATAGCTTTATTACATATATATAGGAGGTTGGACTAGATGGTCTTTAAAGATCCCTTCCAATCCAAACCATTTTGTGATCAACTCCATTTTCATGCCACAGTTATCCTAGTTCTCAGGCTATCTTCTGCAGCCTCAGTAGTGTAAATTCAGATCTTCTCAAGGTCTCCAAATGGCACCTTCACAGTACTCACAGTTTCTTGGTGTGCTCCAGCAGTTTCTTCCCTAGCAAACTTAGATCCCTCCCATGCCCCTTTGGCCTCATACATGCTCGTAAGCTCCTCTCATGTCCCTGTGCCATCTCCCCATTAGCCCCAAATTTGCCTAGTTAGCTGGGGTAGAGGTGGTGTGTTGTGCCCAGCGGGCCACCTAGCATGCAGCCTGACTGCCACCCAGCTGCTGCCTTCTGCTCTCAGGACAGCTGTGAGCTGAGCTCTCCTGCCTTTCCTTCAGAGGAAATCCTGTGATTTCTCTCCTTTCCTCAGATATTGGTCTTCATTAAATATGGGGAAATCAGGAAGAGATCAGCTGCTTAAATTCCTAAAATGACAGCTAATGAGCAAGTAACAGTGCGTAGACTCTAGACATCATGTTTAGGCAATTTAGTCAAGCCTTCCATGGCTTTCCTGTCTTTACCTTTCTGTCATACATGCTTCTTGAAGTTGCTGGTGGTTCAGAATTCTTAGCATGGGGGCTGACGGACAGGAGTGCAGCTGCAGCTCATGCACTTCGTTTCTCAGGAAAACTAGCAGGGCAGCGCTGGGAGCACTTTAGGGCGGCGCAGGACAAATGACTGTTATGGTCCCCTCCTCTGCTGAGCTTCACTGTGCACCCTGGCCTTGGCAAGCAGCTCCTCCTCTTCATCCCTCCATGTCCCCAGATGGGAAAGTGGGAGATAGTGCCCAGGATTTGGCTGTTCCCCGGTCCCTGTCATGCTTCTTGACCCACAGCCCTGGACTCCACTGCTTTTCCTTCCATTCACCTGTCTTCCCCAACAACATATAAAAAATATTTTTATGCTTCATACGGGTTCACTTATAAACATGAAACTTGTATGCTTCTCAACAGTCTGGGAATAATTTTATTCCTTTTATATTTTATTTTTTTCCCTAAGTGAATTTATTTATTGCTGAAGAAAGATATGAGGCTGTAATCTTTACAAGGTTGCGTCATCCCTCCTTGGAGCAAACATAAGACCTCCACACATGCACATGTGGTAGCCAGCCCATACTGTCACAGGACAGTGTTTTTACAGATAACAGTCTACTAGTTTATCTCCTTAGTACTCAGTCCTTTTTCTGTTGCTGACACTATTTAGTTCCTTTTGTCAATGTGTTCAGTCATCAGGGCTATGTGTAAGAATTGGGGTCCAGTACAAAGATGGATAAGTGTAGTCATGGAATCAGCAGCACCAAAATCTTTTTTCATCCATCAGATAGCTGTCTGCAATTTTACTGTCTCACATAAAGAAAACCTCACTTCAGATGCCATTCTTTAAATTTCTTTAGCTTTTAAATTCTAGCTTTCCTTATCCCAAAATGTTAATAGCATGTTCACCAACTATTATATTACGCCATGTGTTCATATTTTACCTGAAAGTCAACTGAGATCACAGGAAGGGAATATTGGTGAATCTCAGTGCTTTACAGCTCAGTGGCATGTCTGCCAAATGCAACCAGTAGCAAATTCCACGGAGGACTATAGCAAGAGAGAGCTTTCATTGAAGCTCATCTTTCATTGAATGATGCCTTCTCAGTTTTGATTTTCAAGCTTTTAGCAGTCTGTAGTCAAAGGCTTTCTTAAATCTGAGGTGTGTATCTTTCCTGAATATTTCCTCTGTATTTTTAGAGGCCACAACATTCCATGGCAAAAAATTTCCTCATAATAAATAAATAAATAACTCATTTTGTTACTGTTCTTAATCTGCTATTTGCCATTCACATGTGTTATACCCTGGTTCTGTACTCTAGGCAAACACACACACTCTCCACCCCCTAACGGCTCCATTGTATTGAGGGTTGTATAGATCTTTGTTAGTTTCTTTCATTCCATACCTTTGAACACTTCTACTGTCTTTTTCTACAGATCCGTTAGTCTCAGTTTATCCTTTCTGGACAGGGAATCAAGACTACAGTCAGTAAACAGTATGCAGGAGTACAGTACGTTTCAGCAGTACCTTTTTATTTTTGTTTGCTTGTTTGTTTTTTCTGATCATTTATTTCATTTCATTTTTTTCTTTAGTCTGCTATTGAGCATGGAGTTGATAATTTCATAGAGCTATCTGTTATAACCACAAGATCTCAGTGAGCAGTGATAGCTTAGTAGAGTCCTGATATTTTTTTTTTCTTAATGTAGATTTAGGAGCTTTTTATTCTGTGTGCATCACTTAATGACAGTGAATTTTGTGCCATTTTGTCACTTGACAGCTCAACAGCATAAGATTCGTGGCAAATTTTAGGGATCCGTCATTATCTTTGCTACCATCATTACCTTTGCACTATTAGCACAGTTTTACCTGTTCACTGTCCAGTCTTTATTGTAGATTCCTTATACATACACTGCCAGCAGGACATGAGGATTGGTCCCCGAGGGATGCCACTCTAAAAACTGACCTTTTCCTTCTGACTGTAAAGAACCAGCAAGCTCCTTCAGGATAACATGAGAAGTGACCTCACAAAAAAATGTGAGCAGAAGATTTAATTCATCAGTTGCTGAGATATTTATTCTCCTCTGTGCTTCCTCGTTGAGCTAGGATGAAAACTTAAGGAATGATACTTGCAGAGTAGCTTAGCCTAATAATAGTTCCGATTATCGTCATCTCTGTAAGATACTGTAACTCTTAAAAGAAAAGCCTACATTTTGTGACATTTGTGATGTATTTCTAGAAGATACTTTTTAAGAAGCCTTAAATAAGTAAAATCCAGTGTACCCCACAACAAGCCATACATGAATTTAGTATCTAGGTCTCTATATTCTCTCTAGTACAGCATCTCAAAAATCCTGTCGCAGCCTCATTTTGAAAAAAAACATGCAAGGATTTTGTTAATAGAATAGGAAAATGTATCTTAGTGCTGCAGCCTATATGGTGTTAATTTTGCATTTAAATCCATTTCATTTTGTCCTCAATTCTCAAGTTTCCATATGCTTATGAGTTTTTACTGGCCACTTTTAATTGCATGGAGTGAGAGGAGTTATGGTAAGGGTTTGGAGACAAGGCAGTAAAGTCAGATCTTGGCATTATGGCAGCACAGAGAGAGGCCACTTGATTACTGAAACGTGGGAACTGTTTGTTGTGCATGTCAACTAGATACTTATGTTGTCCGTGACACTCTAGCTGTGAAATTGTTAATGATAGTTAATGACAGCACATGGTAACAGTTTACTTTTGAGTCAATAATAAACACTTCATGGAGCCATGGGGAAGTTGGGGGCATCATTTCAGAGACAGAAACTTTTGATTGATGCTTTTAAGGAAGCATAGTGCCTCGGAACATCTTTGTTTTGTTTTTCAGCTTAACTTGCTTGTTTTTAGAGAAATATTTGTATTCTGTAACTCAGCTCGGCTGTGAGAATGGACCTTGTGGCAGATTTCTTTGTTACCAAGTTGTGCACTGTAAGATGTCCTTCAAATAAGCATCTCAGAACAAATCCTCTCCACCTTTTCCATTGACTTCAGTAGGACTGCCCATGTAAGCAAAGTGAATGGGCTTTGGGTGTGCAAATTGAAGGACTCTGTAGGAGTAACTTTCAAGAAATTGGTTACAGCTGTAATGCGAGCTGTGCTGACACACACAGTACAGCTGGCAGATAGCTTGAAATTGATGCTCTCAAAAAGAGATAGATCTTTGCCAGAAATATTAGTTCCAAGAAAAATGACCTTTTTTCCTGTCTTTTCTGTCAAGTAGCGCTATAGTTTCTAAACTGGATTTGTAGCGATGCATGGCTCTGATATTTAGTTTCAGAAAAAGAAAGAATTTGTTATTGATGGCCAAGCACCCATTACTGTAAAATTCACTGATGCATTCTTAGTGCTAGGAAAATACCAAGGTCCACAACATTTGGAGGTTCCCTGGCCCCAAGGGAACCAACATTACCTTTCAAAAAAGAGTCTCAAGAGGTTTTGCAGAATACTTGTGTTTGTTTTTGTACTGTTGCCTGGTTTTCATCAGGGCTCTGAGGACACCAACAGGCCTCCCCTGGGGCCTCTCCCCAGCATCGCCCATGGGCCCAGGCCTCGGTTTCAGCTGGCCAGCCTGAGGCCTGTAGGATTACAGATGTCCACATGTGCTGGATTGACCTTGTCTTGCTACCTTGCCTTCCCCTCATGGGACTGTCGATAGTGGCCATTGCCATCACCACCCTGTTCTGCTCGTGCTCCCCGGCACCGTGGGGTGCACTCTACCCACGACAGCACTGCCCAAGCTTCATCGCAGCCACTCCCAGCTCCACTTCCCTTAGAGAGTGGCTCTGCTTTTGCTGCTCTCTGACAACTCTAGCTGTCTACACTGATTTGTAAAGCTGTCAACTTCTGAAAGTTTTGGGGATTTTTTGTGTTTTTTTTTTTTTTTTTCCTCCTGGTCTCTCCTCTATTACTCTTCACTTCCTTCTCCCTTCATCTTCTGAAAAAAAAAATGCACTGAACTTTCACCTATGGAGGACTGGAACTGCTCCCATTTTCATGTGCAGACCCCTTTTGCTCAACCTCTGGAATTAACTACTTAATTATTTTGAAAATTAAAGAATATTTATTGTTAAATGAGTAAAAACCTTTTATCTTTTAATGAGCACCTTGTAGATGAAGGCATCACGGCTAACAAGAAAAGATATCTGTAGCTCAGTTATTTACACCAACAAGATACGACAAAATCAACCATTTGCCTTTGGTCGCTTGCAGCATCTTTGTCATTGTATAAAGTTCTTTAAATTGCATTGTCAAGAAAACATGATGGCAGGACAGATGTAAGTGGTCAGAAATATTCACTACCGTTTCACTTACATGGATCTGGAGGGTCAAAGCTATGCATTTTTATCAGGCGTATTACCTTTCAACCCAAGTGAAGATCCATGCCTCAGAACACGCACAGGACTGCATGTTGAAGTGCTTTGTTTCAAAGGAAATGCTACCAGTTCTATTGATGGCAATTCCTGCTGTTTTCAAGAATGTTCCTAATTTCAGAATTCTTTGATATTTAGAAGATATTTTAATTCTTTAATTTTTGAACTTAATATAGCAATACTCTTTTATATAAAAAGTCAATAGGGTAAGATATATCTGTTTTTCACTCAGTTTTGTGTGTCTGTGTACAACTAACCAATCCAAACTTGCTGGTGACCTTTAGAAAGATAAAATGACTGGTTCCGTGTAGTATTTTGGAGAAGTATCCTTCTGTACCTCTAACCTTAATACTAGTTAACATGAAGTTTTTCTCATGATCTGCAGACATTCATTCATTTTGGCTTTTTTTAGTTCTGCTAGTATCTTAACTGCTGTTTTTTTTCCATCCACCAACAGCTTTCCTCCTTTCTGAAGACAGAAATACATGTGTACTGTGTGGGTTAATATTCACTAAAATGACATACTGGCAAAATCATAAATTATAACTTGTGAAAAATTGGATAGCTAACTTAGGGAAAATAAATGAAGTTCCAGATATTTAATGTTAGCATTGTTAATCAGGATATTTGAAATAAAATTAGTTTTTCCCCAGAGATCAAAAGAAAATCCTGCCTTTTTGAAAATGGGGGGGGTTGTTTGTTTAACTTCTGAGGAAAATGAAAGACTGGCAAAACTGGCTGGGACTGGGCATAATGGAGGCAAATTCTGAAATGCCTTTTCAGAAACGTTTCACTGTCCTGACATGAAGTTTCTCCAATACTCCAGGTCTCTAGAGGAGAATGTCGATAATCCCATATAGTTCTAAATTGTGATTTGAGAATGCTAAATTCTGACCATTTGTAACTTTGTGCATGAAAAACTTGATTCATATGCTCAAATAAAAGCATCGCTCCAGTAAAGTGGGCTATGGCTTTGTACCAAATGATGAATTTTGTCCAATATTTAAAACTAATCTCTCATTACTTTTGTCTCTCTTCACTCTGAAACTATTTTTTCCCATTTCTCTCACGTGGGGTGAAGGAAAAGACAGCTATTACATTGTATCATGGAAAATCATTGCACAATTTGAATACATCATACATACAGGAATAGTAAGTGACAGAAAGATAGGAACTATTGCGCCAGGTTAGAATAATGGTGTGCATGGTTCAGTGCCTCTTGTCCTAGGAAGAGACAGTTCTAGGTGTCTCTGGATCTGGAACCCATGGGTTTGCGCCTCAGCATTTCACAAAGCCACAGTCAGCTCTGTGACAGTCCCTCGGCATGGCCTGTCATTCAAGGAAAACAAGGAACAGACTTTTCAACAGAAATAGGTATTGTTTCACATCACTGTTAGTTCTGAGGACATCCTGGGGCTGATGCAAGGTGTTTGGTTCTGACACCTTCCTCATGTCACTGTCTTTGCACATCAATTGAGAGCTCCTAAATCTTAGTTTCAGTTTTGTATCAAAGGTTTTCAGTGGAGTTGCTCCTTGCTTTAATTAGCTAGCAGGGCATGCCAAAAGTTCTGGGCATCTAACAGGCTTCCTCCTTTGCCCTCAGTGTAAATTTTCACGTCAAGGATTTTGAGCAGATGTATCCTGACCTTCATCTTGGTGGGATAATGGGCTGTAGCTGCCAGTTACACTGTTCTGCTCAAGTGTTAAAACATGTTTAAATATTTAATTAAAGAAACTGTTCATGCCTCTTGTTTTTTTAAAAGATGTCAGCCACGTAAAGTAAAAAAAAAAAATCTAATTGGAGATGGCAAAAATGCAGAGTAAGGAGCAGACTTGGCTGCCTGTTGGACAATACATAACGTGAGTGTCAGTTTCTTCCTGGGGTCTTTTCACATGGCAGATCATAAACAATTTGTTGTCAGCTTGAAGGAGAGACAGCATTTGGAAAGGCTGTCTCTCCCATGCATGGCTTTAGGCAAAGAAAAGCCATTCTGTAACACGTAATTCCAATTCTGTCATTAGTGGTATGGCGAACTGTGCTATTGCTAGCTCTGCAGGGAAAGCGTGTGTGTAGGTGTAGGTGGGCGAGGGGGCAAATTTCTTTTCAAGAGGTGATCTCTAAACAGTTCTACACACGAAGCAGTGTCAGTCTAGTACTCTAATTCTAAGGGATTTTTGACATTGCATAATAAAACTACTTATTACATTACAATCAAGAAAAAAGTCAGGAGCTAGACAGTATTCAGCAGGCAGAATATGGAAGAGAAGGCTGAATTCTAATAATGTGAATTGCAGTGTTAGTGTTCTTTGTGAAAATAAAATTAGATTGTCACTGATACCATTATTAATGTATGAGATGAGGCAGGAATACACAGTTCCTAACACCATTCTGTCCTTTTCCCTCTTCCCCCCTCCAAAAAACAGAGAACAACCAAAAAGCAAAAGAGCTTGCACAGGGGCTTTCTGATACAGAATACATTACATGTATACGATTTGTAAATTATCTTAACTTGAAGGCAGGGCATTGTGTGAACAGCATTTATTATTTTCCCATTTAGATCAAAATATAAAAAGAAATGTCCAGTATCAATAACACTGTTTATTGCTTTAATCAGATACAGGAATTATATTTTCAGCTTCTCTAAACCTTATATGTCCTTCTGTTATGCATGAGCAGCTATTACTAGTGTTCAGTTATATATGTCTCTTGAAGTAGGCATATTGCAATCTCTGCCTTTTGAATGGCTTTCAAATAAATAAAACAACTTTTTTGCATAAAAAGATATTCTGCAAACATAATTAAGTGCTGAAATTTACATTTTAATGAATTTAATGTCTTCATACATAAGATGAATCCACTGTAAAAATCTGAGAGGTTTTACTTCATTTTGTCATTAGGGCAAAATTTTTTTTTGCCCTAATACAAAAGATTTTCTTTTACATTACAACACTGAGCACATCTTATGCCCTTGAAAATGAACTTCCTGGAATTTTGTTAAGATTCTGTTCTCCATTCTCATTTTCACACTCAATGAGCCACTACTGTTTCAGTCCAAAAGGGATCAGTCAGTAAAGCTGCATGATGAAACTAGTTGCAAAGTCTAGTCACAGTCTTCAAAACTCATTTGTATTTACCCAACAGTTGCAGATTTAGCAGCAAATGCTGCACAAGAATACAACAGTGACTGCTTTTTTGACTATAATATGGGAATACATAAGCAGATTCATTTAAAAAAAAACTTTAAAAATTTATCATGCATATTATGTTATCCATATGACTTTTATAAACATTAAAATTTGTAAATATACAAATGCTTTTTATTTGCATGTATAAATTTGTGATTTTCCTAAAAGTAAATATTGTCAGTAACACAAGACTTTTTATTAAAATTCAAATATTGATAAATGATTAATAAAACACTACAAAGTAGAAATGTAGGCTCACTGTAAATTTATAATGATAAACAATGTGAAAGTCTGACAGTAACACGACCATTTAGACTGGTATTGCATCTCCTGAAACTGTGATGAGCAAAGGAAACACAGAATTTTTCTTTTGCATCTTCCCTCAAATGCTGTCATGGCACTCCAGAAAGTCTCTGGAATGGGTGTAAAGGAAAAAGGCGGCAAGAGGGCTTGCTTGCTGAGACCAGGTTCAGAGAGTAAATTCTCATTGGTGTCTGCACCATTTGGCAGCCGGGGTTAGCATGCTGTGATGAGGACAGGCATTTAGGGTTTTCATGGGAATGTCTCTTGTGATTATGGGTCAGCATGAATGTTGTGTACCTTGTTAAAAACTCATGTGTCCAGGTCCAAAATAAGGGGGTAAATACTTACCACAACTTTGTGACTTAGGCCAGGAAAATATCTATTGCCTGCACCCCCTCCACCCCCCCA
>VXAV01008430.1:26050-44222 GCA_013399715.1 Alectura lathami | reverse complement strand
TATTGTGTCCAGTTCTGGGCCCCTCAGTTCAAGAAGGACAGGGAACCGCTGGAGAGGGTCCAGCGCAGAGCCACCAAGATGATTAAGGGAGTGGAGCATCTCCCTTATGAGGGAAGGCTGAGGGAGCTGGGTCTCTTCAGCTTGGAGAAGAGGAGACTGAGGGGTGACCTCATTAATGTTTATAAATACGTAAAGGGTGGGTGTCAGGAGGATGGAGCCAGGCTCTTCGCTGTGACATCCAGTGACAGGACCAGGGGCAATGGGTACAAGCTGGAACATAGGAGGTTCCGCTTAAATATGAGGAGAAATTTCTTCACAGTGAGGGTGACAGAGCACTGGAACAGGCTGCCCAGAGAGGTTGTGGAGTCTCCTTCTCTGGAGACATTCAGAACTCGCCTGGACGCGTTCCTGTGCGATCTGCTCTAGGTGTTCCTGCTTCGGCAGGGGGATTGGACTAGATGATCTTTCGAGGTCTCTTCCAATCTCTAACATCCTGTGATTCTGTGAAATCCTCCACTGCCTAGGGAAGCATGGGCTTGTACATCCCACCAAAACACTGCTGCAACTAGACGGTGAGTCATCAAATGTCAAATGCTCTCATCTAATTTATTCAGAAATTAGCCTTGTCTTTCCTTGGAGAACACCCCATCATAAATCTCCTGTGGCATCCTGCTTCTCCATTCTTACACCCCAATGCATTTGTAGTCGCTTCCCAAGCAGCACAGCTGTACCAGGCAGGGACTGCCCGTATCCCCGCGCCCTGCAGCCGTAGCACATGCTGGGTAGGGCCTGCTCAGGGGTGGCCACAGCGGTGGCACCAAGGTCTTTGCACCTCATGTGTCCCAGGTGAGCAACCTGATCACCAGGTTGTTGGATTAAGGAAAATTAAAGAGCAGGGGTGGGATCTTGGATCCATGACATTTCTCCTACTACTGTTACGGTCTGTAGGCGGTTTGACACTGATGTCCAACAGAACTGAGCAGGCAACGGCTTTAACCAAACAGCTGCAAAAAAAAAGTAACCTCATACAGAGGAGGTTTGGCTGCTCTCCTAACTATCTTACTACATAAACATTAACTGTACATTCTTCATCAGCTGGTGACACTTGGTGACAAGCAGTCAGCTTACTGGCACATCACCACAGACGCTGAGCTTTGCTTTTGAACACTTTCTGGTAGAACAGTCAATTTTGATTCAGGCCTCTATTTCTCACAGACAAATAATTTTTTTGTATATTCAAAGGAAATTAACAGAGATTAGCACACTTGTTTTTAACTCTGGCTTCTCTTCCACTGCCAACCCGATGTTCTAGTTCATTTCTTCTTTTGTTTCTGTCGGAAATGCAATCAGAATTCTGAGCAGAGTCTATCACTGCTGGCTGAACATCTCCTGCTCCGTTAGCTCGGCTCCACTGGCTGCCTCCTCCTACCATCTAGTGGCACCTTAGGCATACTGCTTGCTCACTCGGAACAACTGATTTGAAAAGTCATGCCAAGAGTGAGAACGAATACAGGCTTTTGAGTGGGGAAATGGAGAAGAAACATTCTGTTGTGAAACGGAAAAATAGTTTTTGTATGTATTTATGGGAGCACAGAACAGATTCAGAGATGTAAATTAGTCACGTGAAAACTTCTGCATACTGTGGTTGCCTAAAGACCGAGTCAGGTTTGTTGATTGAGTTCTTACCTACATTTTTTTGTGATAGCACTTGGAGTTTAAGTTGAAAGCTGCAGAACAAAACTATTCAATATCCTCAAGAAATGCCTATTAGAAACACGCTTGGTTTGCTATTTACCTAGATATTTAAGGGGCGCAAACAAAAATTAAAACACATCAAAAGTAAAGAATAATCTATAGTTTCCTTATACAGGTTTATGAAGTGCTTTGGGTGTTCCATTTTGCAATAAATGTTTCTATTTCAGAGATTAAAGAGGAAAGAGATTAAATGTTAATGTATTAGGAATCTCAGTTTTGGAAGGTTTTCAATCAAAAGACAGGTTCTGACTAATTATGTGGCTCTGAACGAACATGAATAATCTAAAATGCTTTCTGTTCTCTGAACTGAGAGGTTTTTTTTCAAGAAGTGCTGGCTTTGGTGAATTAGACTACAGAGGAAACCAAATTTCTATCAAATTCTGAAAAAGGTATAGTTCTTCCTTTCCCCCTGCAGCAAATTGACAAGACAAATTGACAGAAGCAGAATGTAGGAACTCAGCATCCAGAATACTTTGTTTTTTTTTCCTTTTAAACTTGTGCTGTTCTGTATTCCAGTCACATTGATATGTTGTCACCATATTTTCCAGGGGGGGAAAATCCCCATCCGGTGGACTGCTCCTGAAGCTATAGCTTACCGCAAGTTCTCTTCAGCAAGCGACGCGTGGAGCTACGGGATTGTAATGTGGGAAGTGATGTCCTACGGTGAGAGACCGTACTGGGAGATGTCCAACCAGGATGTGAGTACTGCACAGGACTAATCTGCAAGTTGTTCAAAGGATCCTTGTAAATTATTGTCTCTCTCTGCCCTTCTTTGCTTTCTCATTCACTTTCGAGGCTGGAACCTCAACTTATTTAAATCAGCATCACTCTGTCAATGGAACTGTTAATTTATGCAACCTGGAGACTTGACCCTCCATTACTAATACCTTGACTAGCTTCACCCAAAGGATTAAAGACATATTACAGAGTCATAGGCAGCTTGCCAGGTGCTGATGCTAGATATATATGGCTTTCATCCAAATCCCTGGGAATCTGCATCAGATATGCAATTTGATGCAGTTCTCAGTTAAGCTATAAATCAAAACTTGAGGGAATACTGGAACTATTCTGATGATAAATTTGGCCCATTATCTCCATTACACTCTAACAGTACCCTTCAATGGGCATACATGGATGAATGCTGAAAGAGTAAAGGTTAAGCTGACATGAGTAATGTATTTGCAAATTCTCCTTTTGAAGAATTAAATGCATTATGCTTTCCTTAAAGAATACCTATAGGCTCAACCACAGTGCAGGACGCAGTCCTCCCTCTAACAAAGTAATGCTTTCCTCTGACATGTTTTTGCAAAACTCACAGCCAAATAAGCCTTCTCAATTAAAACACACGTTTACTTACAGTAACATTGAAGGCTTGCCCTAGGAAATGTAGAACAGAAAAGGGGTAATGCCTTTTTATCCACCACAGTTTAAATTTTCACTAATCCCGTTATTTGATGCGCCCATACTACAGCCCAGGCTGGCACAGTCAGTCCTCCCACCAGCCACCAGCCTCTGTGGCAAAATGCAGAATATCAGCCAACCCATCTTAACCTCTCTGTGTGCATAGAGTGCCTCTGCTCTGGTTCTGAAGAGCTGACGAGTTTTCCCAGATGGCTGTTTTCATATTGTTGCTAAGTTATTCAGCTGTTCAAGTCTGGTTGCTTGTTAAGGCTGATCAGTCATCTGGGGATAAGGGTCTGAGAGAGATTTACATTAAAAAAAAATCATTTCAGAGTGTAAAAAAAAAAAAAAAATCACAAGCAGAACTAAAGAACTAATAAAGCCTTATTTCCTTTGAACTTGTACTCACTAGTACACATCCTACTTTCCTCCAGCATTTCTCTTGTGAGTTAACCTTTGGAATAAGATCACCTCTCCTATACATCATGGTCCCCCCTAACAATACCTACAGCCTCCACCCCCTCTCTACACATCTACCAGACAGCAGCCCAGCTCCCTGCTCTGCTCCTCAGTTTGCACGGGGTGTGGGATGATACATGCTGTGCCTGGCTTTGAGCTACACTCCTGGTGATCAGCCAGGCAGTGGTAGCTGGTTGCCCATCTGAAGAGTGGAGTCAGACCTCTTCCTTCAGCAGAGACATTCTTTGGTACTGTCTGAACTATAAACACATCACAGATCTATTGTGAAATAAGCAGACGAGCCCAGTAGACTCAGCTCTGTTTTAACCAGCTGGCAATCCGTTAACATTTGAGACGACCCAGAGTAACTAAGATCTCCCAGGTGGCAGATGCAGGATGCACAGGAGATCTGAGTCCTTCAGGAGCAACAGCTGAAGACCAGGCAGGATACTTTAGGAAGTCTAAAATTAAACACCTCTGCTTAGGCAACTGAATTGCGCTCGCTTTTCTCCTGAGGCACAGTTTGCAATCCTCCACGCATGGTTTTCTCACGTTTAAGTCTCTGTTTCGCACAATCAAATATATCAACAGCAAACTATATTCTGCCCAGCTGCTGATTTTAACACAACTTGTTTAATTTGATTGCAGTGTGCCAATAGGTTTGAAGTAATAGAAGTGGATGAACAGGCAGACTCAGGCGAATAGTATGAGTACCCCAGCTGTTTCCATGCCTGAACTGAGAAGCACTTGTAAGTGCCCGAACTGCCACGGGGTTACAAACACTGATTTATGGCAAACTGTCATTGTTTTCTTTAAAATGCCACATTGTAAGATGTGGTGTTTTAGGAGCTGAGAGTTAAGATGTCTCTTGCACCTCTGCAATAGCAGAGGGTACTATTCTTGAGCTAGTCTTCTGTTCAGAATCAGCGCTGAACGCAGCCAGGGCAGCATCAGCCTGTTCATCATACATATGCTACTGCAAAACCTGATTACTCTGCATTGCATGGAAGGCACTTTGTATCCAAATGCACATATATTCTCACATTTTCTGCCTCCCCAAACTAACAGATGCAATGCTTGGTTTCATTGTGAGCCTTCTGTTAAGGTGAGACGGAGCAGAACATGAATCTGAGAAAAAGGCGTTAGCACATCACAGAACAGCAAAGGCTTAGCAGCCTTTCAAGGCTGTCTCATCCAACCCCCTGCTCAAGCAGCGTCACCTGAAGCAGTTTGCTCAGGGCCGTCTCCCTCCTGGGTTTTGAACACCTCAAAGGAGGGAAACTTCACAACCTCTTAGGGCAGCCTGTGCCAGTTCTTGGTCACCCTCACAATAGAAAAGTATTTTCTTACATTTTGATGGAATTTCACAGTTTTCAGTTTGTGGCCACTGCCTCTCATCCACTCGGCACTCTCTGAGCAGTAAGCAAGATGTCCACATGTGGCTTTACAGGCAAAGCTCACTGGACAGTTGCTTTTTCCCTTCCACCCCAATTAGCTGTGCCTCATCGAGGGACTGTGCTGACCATAAATGCAGCAGTGATTCGCAGTCCATTCTGCCAGAGATACTTCAGAACAATGTCAGTCCTACCGTGGTGCCTGGCTTCTGTGCAGTGCCTTGCTGCCATCACTGCCAGCCATGGTGTCACCTCTCCCTACTTCTGTCTCTGCCCCTCATCTGGCCACTCTGCTTATCTAGCTGCAGGTGACGGGCAGCTCTGAGTGACTGCAGCTGGAGGAGGTGTGAGGAAGAGAATGCTTCTCTGCTGCATCTTTGTGTCCTACTGTCATGCCATCTCGTGCTGCCACATGGGGAATCTGTCTCTATTCCAGTTGTGAGTGGTTTCATCTGGTGTTGGGTTAACTCTCTATGAAAAACCCAGCTGCCTTTGTCTCTTTTACCTCTGTAATCATAATACTTCTCTTCACACTGGCTCCATCACCATCCCAGCCCTTGACTCTTTCACTGCCATTCCTGCCAACTGGGAACGGGGGAAAGAGGGAGAGGGAGGCATTGCCAAGTTTGTCAGGGCCTGCTGTCCTAGAAGAAGGGTTTGAATGACATCTAGGATCCTTACACAGAGCCCAAATGGCCAGGTTAGGGTCATACACAACACAGAAATTCATTCTAGCCATCTCTCCCTTTCTTTAAATCAGGCTTCAAGCCTGTTCTCTTCCCTCTGTCAGAACCGACAATTTATTCAAGACTACACCAGCAGTGACAATTCATTAGTGACCCCTCCATTTAGGGCATATTAAATATTCTGTTACAGCAGGAGGATAACAACATTTAATCACTCATACATCCGAAATATAAGTATCTGTTAGCACAGAATAATGATGTGGGCCCTATGGATGCTGCTTATGCTAACAGACTCCTGAGAGCTCTCCCTGCAGTTCACCAATGCACAGCAAAAAAGGGCTCCTTTTCTCCGGAGCCCTGCCCACAGGCTTTCACTGCTGAAATGTTAACAGCGAGTACCTGTGACCTTCTAAATACATTTAGTGACTCTAAATGCCACTGGGAAATTTCCAGTTATTAGACATATTGCAAAGCTTATTTTGCTGGATTTTGGGACATATGTTTTAGTACAGTAAGTTACCCTGAACTCATATGAGCTTATTTTGCAGAAATAATAGGACTTTCCCAAAGGTCAGTGATACTGTACATATGGCAGGGAAAGTAACAGGGAGGGGCATGCACTTATTCATGAGAGACATATTATGCAAACAAAAAAGAGCTTGAGTATGTATAGTCAATGTTCAGCAACGGCAAAATATCTGGCAACACTAACAGTACAAGACTTTATTTTCTGGGACTCGTGTTTTGATAAACTGTTCTAGTGAGTGATTTATTGAACTGGGTGGGTTTTTGTAGAGCACTAGAAGTTTTCCACCTATAAACTCCGCAGGTCTGGGATATTTTTTCACCATCTTGTAAATTGCTTTTCTCATTAAACAACTTTGGGAAATGAGTTCACTTTTCGACCTACATCTGAGTGGTCTTTCAAGTGGCTGCCAGCTAAATGTATATTTCTTACATCCATAACATGGTAGCAAACAATATGCCCAACACTTACCCAAAGGGAGGAACAGTAGGAGAAGACATCTTAGCGTTGTCTGATGCTGGCGTCCTTGCCACCTAAGCACATCCTCCAGCAGATGAGCAGCAGGGCCCAGCCGCTTCTGCCAAGGGTCTCTTGTGCAGCCCCCTGGTCATGGAAATGAAAACACAAGGAACCAGCACAGGTAGCAAAGAGTCCAAGCTGATGCGAAGAGAAGTGTAAAGCTGATACCTGCCACCAAAATAAGTCCAATCTGGTTTTCAGAGACTGCAGCTGTTTGTAAGTGCCCATCAGGTCAGTGCGAGCCAGAGAGGCTCGACACCTTTGCAGATGTGGCATCCTGTATTTATATTCCTAAGCAGGTATTTGGAAGCTGAACTTTAGGCAGCTGAGTTTGAAAATGTCTCACATAAATTTTTTAATACTGTACACAGTATAATGTAAAGGCTTGAAATGTTATTAACTTTGAGGAATGTTCTTGTTTAAGTAAATAACCATCTTATTATTGTGGTAACTCACTTCAGACCTGTGTTGGTGCTGATTAATGCACTTCTTAGATGGGTGGCAGGCACCAGAGATGTCCATTAATTAGGGCTGCTGCACAGTCTGTCATGTCTTATTGCTTAATTAATAAACATTAGCTAAGATATTGAACCTTCCAAGGAAACCAGTGTACTGATGAACAGATTGTGCTAAGAGCCTGGCTTGCTAATGCTCATGTGAAGAAAGGAAGATTTATATTCCATGCATGTGGTTTGTAGAACAGCTGTGAGTGAAGTCTACTGGGACACCTGTTAGAGGCCATTGTATAAATTATTGCATGTTGCAGANGGAGAAGGGGGAAAAAGGGGAAAAAAAAAAAAAAAAAAAAAAAGAATATTTAATGGACTGTAATCAATAGGCAAGGAAACTGCTGTAGCAAACAGAAAAAAAGTCCTTACACTTATGACAGTTTCTTGTAATAGTAATCATAGCTTATCTTAAAATAATTCTTTGAATCCATAGATATCAAAACACTTGGCAGGCACCTGGGATAGCTCTGCACCATCAGGCATGAGCAGCTGCCTCTCTCTCCTGGCAGATTTTTCAGATGTCAGCAGGACAGAGGGACAATGTCCCTTGGGGCTTTCTTCTGCCCCTGTCATTAAAAAACCTGTCAGCTAACTTTCAAAAGCAAAGTCTATATTACTGATAATAATGAAAATATCAGAAAGATTATAGCTGTATTTCCAGATACCATTTTTTTGCAATTTGAAATTATTTTGAAATTAAAGAATGCATACATTTTATGTAGAAGTCCATAAATATTTTTCAGATCATTTTTGTCTTACAATTAGTATTAGTTATGTTCAACCTTTACAGCTACCTCTAACCTCAAACAAAAATGATAAAACGTATTTAACAAACTCTGATGACTGGTATAATCTGTGCACAAAAATATATAAAAATAATGTTCCCCTTTATAAACATAAAAGCCTAAGAATTAAACAGCACAGAAATAATTCAGTTTAAAGAATACTCCTGTTCCTTTATAGTCTATATTCTCACCTGACAAAAGGATTTACTTGTATAAACACACCCTGCCCATTTTTCCTACCTTAATGCTGACCCACAAGTCCTTCTAGTGAGTTTTAAAAATCCTCATCACTGAAAAGAAGCCTAAAGCCTTCTTCCCAGTGTTTGATTGCCATATGGAATATTTGAATGTTTTAGTCCTTTTCATATCTATCAAGAATTCATCCCCAAACCAGAACTACAGCACAGCAATCAGCCTTTTTGTTAGCAGACTCAGGGCTTGGTATACAGAACCTAAGCTCATGTTCATATTCTTTCAGGCTGAAATTGATGGGACATTGATTTGCCAATGTGGAAAGACTTAACGTAGATTGCTAGAGCTTTTGCTATATCCTTCTTGTAGATACAGACATTTAGCCCCTATCATGATTAATGCGGTGCTTCTCCAACCTTCAAACTGATGTTGAAAAATGCATTTAAAATATACTAAAATATATAATCTTTACATATTATATAATACACAGAAAAATTTAATGCTTTTCCTCTGCTTACGTGTTTGGATATCTAATTCCTCTGTTCAGAAATAGGTGCTATGCAAGAAGCAGAGCAGAGAATACTGGATTCAAAAGCTCCAGTTCTTCCTTTGGCACTTGACTCCCCCTGCAGTATTCAACATCTCTCCTCACATCCACTCTACTTCCTCGACTCTAAAAATAATACTTGCCTCACAGGGATACTAATGAGGCAATATTTGCTGTTTATTTTTAAAATATGCTTGTATTAATGAGAAATTATAATTATTCCAGTAACAGCTGCAATTTCCCGTTGTACTGTAATGTTCCTTTTGAACAAGAGACAAAAAAAAATGGACTGTAAGTTCTTTTTTCACAGATATGAAATAGAGTGTGTCAGAGAAAATATAGTGTCTGCAAAATTGTGGTTGCATTTGTTTTCTTCCTGAATAATTTGCTTCAGAAAAACCTCTTCAGCTCTGCATTGTTGTGTCAAGCAAATGCTCTGTGTCCCACAGAAGGAAGCTTTTCTTCTGCCTTAAAAACAGGAAACATTTCAGAGATTTGTCATTTGCAATGGGCAGAGTTAAATGTAAAGACCATGATATCTGCATTTCTTGCAGCATCAATGACAAGTCACGCTAAGCTATACCCTGTAGTATAATAAGCACCTAGGTTTTATGAAGCCCCGTCTGACTGTCTGCCGGAGACACTAGGTTTTTGACAGTTTTGTGAATAACATTTTGTGCATGTGGGATTGAATTTCACCCATCGTGAGCCTGTAACAGGAGCGATCTGAGAGCATATTCAATGGTAGGAGATAAGGGCTTCGAGGAAATATTTCTCTGGCAGCCTGGTGGCCTTTTTCCAAGAGCAGCCATTTTGGCAACACAAATTTTAGAGCATTGGAGTAAATCCAAGGGAAAAAAATTAGTAGCCAGGAGGGCAGGTGGAAGCATTACCATCTTGCCCTATAATTTACCGCTAGATATCACCTCCATATGTGCATGGCTAGTCCCACCCGCATGTGTGTGATCTGTCAGTACCGACAGGTGCACAGAATTCAGAGGTCTCTGGGGCAAATTACACTGCCTCTTGAGTAGCCTGTCCTCCCGAGTGCTGCCACTGATGGCTTTGAAATCCAGCCCACAGAAATCCAGTTCCCTGTGGGGTTGAAACACATTCTTCATGTGTACATATTTCTGCCAGAGTACAAGGGGCTGCATGCTGTAGGATCAAGTCACCTCATTTTGCAAAATGCAGGCATCCCGCTGTGTACAGATACAGGATTCTTGTTCCATTCTCTGCCATGCCATAAAGGGGAGCTGAGGTCCTAACGTGGCTTCATTACTGTTATTTATTTGCATAATGCTTGCAGCATAAGCATTAGGCACTGCTAAACACAGCCAACAACATTAATTCAGAGTTCAAAAAGAAAGAGGATATATTCTGAGATAATGAGACTGGATATATTGAAGCTACAGCTTGTGCTATAAAACATTGATTTGCTGCAAATAGCTTAATGTACCCCCTTCCATCTGCAGCATGTACATACATCTGTGTGAAAATGATAAATGTCTCCTCAGAGCAGAGGAGGTATAAATGCAGTAGGTATGTTTCTCGTAAGTGCACTGTGTTATTATAAATATTGTGTCGAATCATTTTTACTCTAGAGAACATTTAGCATTAGCTGGATTTTTATACAGAAGGGTAATATGTGGTGGGGTAGCATTGTGGTTTTTTTTCCTTTGTTTTTGATCAACTCCATGTAATCTTTGCATTCTTTTACATACAAGAAAGCATGACTGTCATTTATGTCAACATCTTCACTGCTACCATCATTCATTTCAGAATCTAGTAACCTTTCCTTTTGGTTTTTAAACTTACACAAAATGAATCATGCCAAGTTTTCATGGACCTTACCTCGTTTGCTACTTCCTGACATACTGCTAGTGTCCTTTCAGACAGCTTTACTTATTACCAAGGTTACTAAAAACAAGCCTCCAATCAGATGTAATTTTTCATGCATGTGCTTTATGTATGACTTCAAATCTGTTTCCTTCCAAATCCTGACCACAGACATGTTCTTCCACATCTACTAAAAGTTTTATTTACTTTAGGGTATATAGTAACACCAGAATTTTATTTTATTTTATCATTACCAGCCTGGATATTCAGGGTTTTTTATTTCAGACAGGCTCTGTAAAATAATGTTGTGTTTTGCTGTAATTCTGTGTGAGACATTGACTGGATTAGTTAGACTCTGAAGATCAGCAGAAGCACACGTTCAGCAGGTAAGTTTGCCACATGCTCCAATATGCCTTTGTAGTGCCTCATAGCATGGTGACATTGCCACAAATTAACATGTTGTCAGGATGCAAATACAGAGCACCCTAGTATGCAGTAGCCCTGTGAGGATTGTTTGTGGCCCTGTGACTCCATTCCCTATAACATCAACCTGCAGGGGGAAGAAAAAGACAGTGATACTTACTAGTTCTGTCCTCCTCCTTTCTTGGACTGTCAGAAAAAAAAAAAGCCCACGTTTCACATGCCAACGAAATGCTCCCCATGCACCATACATCATGGGGTGCACTTTTGTGGTTGATGCTCCACTTGAGCCCAGCTACAGAGAGCATCGGCCTGCTAGTCCTGGGTTTCTGGGTGAAGTTCCAGCAATGCATAAAGTGAGGGTGTCTGTACCATTGAGTGTCATCACTGGTTTCTAATTTTCAGCTTTGCACTGCCCTTTCAGCATTTAACTCTAATGCCTAGCAGTCATACACATTCTCTTTCTTTAGGTTATATTGTCTATTGAAGAAGGTTACAGGCTTCCAGCACCCATGGGCTGCCCTGCTTCTCTTCACCAACTAATGCTCCACTGCTGGCAAAAGGAGAGGAACCATCGTCCAAAATTTGGCGATATTGTCAGCTTCCTAGACAAACTGATCCGCAATCCAAGCACCCTTCATACCCTAGTGGAGGATGTACTTGTGTAAGACCCTTTTCAGTACTTTTCTCTTGTATATACCACGATGGCTATCATTAGATGTTTTAGGGCAGGGGTGGGAGAGAGTGCCAAGGTTCTGAATTCACGACGGTATGGGGGTTTCAAATAATTTTAAGCCCCTTTTGAGGTTTATCTTATTCTAAATACACTTTTGCAAAAGTATTTCTTTCTTTTCTCAAGCCACGTGGATTATATTGGGCATTTTTCTTCNNNNTGTCTTTAATCTCCATGAATCTCTTTGTTCAGCTTTTTGAAGTTTCTCTGATGTGTTTGTTTTCTTTTTGTATTTTTTTTCTCCATTTAGCACCTTCTGTCTCCATCTGACAGTGCTCTAGCAGTTTCTGAACTGCCTTGGAGTAACTTTCTGCAGAAAGCAGTTGTATCTTAGCTTGTTCAGTCTATGTTTACAAGCAGAATGGCACTAGTGACCAAATAAGATATTGCTCAATTACCGTTCTATAGCAAATTCTTGATAGTGTTGTCCAAAGCTTTTTCTGTTAATAATCTTACAGAAATAAATGTAGCCACAGGAGAGACAAGGCTGTAGTTAAACACCCTGTCAATTTCTATGTGCTTAGTGATCTAAGATGTGCCTGGGTAGCAGCTGAAATCACTGGAGTTACAGCTGTCCTCACTGTCTTCATTAGCTGAAATTCACCTTAAGATAAAGGTGCTTTCTTGGAGATCTCCTGGGCTTTGATGGGATTCTCAGTGCCCACGTGGGTCTTGCTAAGAACCTCAGGGGGATAAAAAGTTCTTGATATGGTTTAGAAAAGGAATAAGAAACAGGAAAAAGATTGAGGTTGGTATCATGTTGTGGGAAAGGCTGAAGGGTGTGTTTATGAGGAAAGCCTATGGCAGGCTATAGCTATTTCATCTACCATAGACTAGTGTGGTATGTGGCACTTAATGTCCATGTGCTAGATTAAGTGGCTGCTTGCTTTATGTGTATGTTTGTATGTGTGTAAATACATGTGTATGACTTGCTACTTGTGCCTGGGTCATCTTGTTTAGCATCAATGTGATGCATTTCTATTTATTTTAAAATGTTACCTAAGATTCTAGGATTCAAAGAGTCATGCTTGTTCTCTTGCAGTTGAGCTTTTATTGTGCTCACTTTAGGAAAGTTTTTCTGTTCTTGTGGAAGTGTTTGATGCAGTTAATCTGAATAGTTACTGTTACCTTAGGAGTTCAGCAGCTATTCTATAGAAATTGCACAATCATAGAGTAATTCAGATTGGAAGGGATTGCTGTAGGTCTGTAATCTAGTTTTGTACCTGTGAGGGTTCTCCTGTCCTTACATAATTCTATGAATGAAAATCCATGCATTATATTCAAATATGTGTGGTTGAAACTCAGCATGTTAATATACTAATGTGTGTTACACATAAGCTATTATCCATTAGTCAATGTTAGCTGGCTTTTGCTGAGAAAAAAAAAATACTTAAATTATATCTTCCTTCTGAAGTCTATCATAAAGCTTTTAAATGCAGCTGTGTGCTTTTTTGCATTCTATTCCTACAGTTTCTCTACATAAAATATACGAAGTCTGTGGAAGGTGTGAGCCCTCATCAGCATGGTACACAATGAAAGACTGGAAACACATGTCCCTGAATTGTTTGTTTTTTTTTTTTTTTTCCCACATTTCCATTTCAGTTGCATAATATTGGGGAAAAGACATGAAGTAGAAATGAAACTGAATTAGGTCCTTCATTTTTGCTAGTCTATAATTCTGTATAAACTATCAGACATTTTCTAGCTGTTTTAATCAGTGTTCCCATTGCATAACTGAATAGCAATAAGGAGCCAACAATATTACTTAATGGAACAATGTAAACGTTACCTTTCAGTTAAAATTTCTTGCTCTTTACTTTGCTGTATTTACAAACAATTATCATCCTGAACATGTAAGATCTGCAAACAAACACTCTGCATTAACAATAAGATGGGATAGTCTGTTCCTGAGTTGTAGTGCTTTATAAAAAATGCGTTGTTTAAGAACTGCAACTGTGCAGGCTAACATGATTTATAAGCTTTAGACGATGGGTTAAAGAGAACTTCAGCTGAGACCTGACCTTTACATCTCCAAGTCCCCATTCATTCCTTCTGCCTTTTATTAAAAATAATGTCTACCAGAGTACGATAAGCATCATTTTGTACTGCTTTGGTGACCTTTGTGTTTTGTTTCTTCAGAATGCCAGATTCACCTGGTGAAGTTCCAGAATATCCTTTGTTTGTTTCAGTTAGTGACTGGCTGGACTCCATAAAAATGGGTCAGTATAAAAATAACTTCATGGCAGCAGGTTTCACAACTCTGGATATGGTTTCAAGAATGAGTATTGAGTAAGTATGTAATCTATTATTCCTATAGTGACTAATCTGAACTTGTCACTGCAGCATCCAAACATTATTGTGATGTGTGGAACAGTGCTTTCCTTTCCCACCTAAGCTAATAAAAGATGAATACAGTTATTACCAAAATGATACAGAAGAAAGTAGTGATTAAAATACCCAGAACTGATAGTTTCATTTGTGACCACACCACATGCTAGTAAAGCTCAGGTGGTGAGCATCCTTAATGTTTACTCAGAAATCAGTTTTTATCTGGACCACTGAAATCAGTGGCAGAATGTTCTCATATTTTCCTGTGGACATCATCAAGCCCAAGTAATTCTTCATATGGAAGGTGTTCCACACCTCGCTGCCTTCCTTCAATCATCCTCAATTTCACTCCATTTTTTAAAAGAAAACACTGCAGAACTTAAGGGTTTGGACAAACTATGGATTAATACAGTAGCATAATGATATTAACTATTTTGCTCACTATTCCCTTCCCATTAATTCCTAATCTTCTGTTTGATCATAGAATCACTGAATATCCCAAGCTGGAAGGGACCCACAAAGATTATCAAGTCCAACTCCTGACTCCACACTGAACAATAGTTTAAATTTAAACCCTGTGTTTGGACACCGCTCTCAGACACGCCTTGAACTCCGACAGCCTGGGGCCATGCCCATGGCCCTGGGGAGCCTGTTCCATGCCCACCACCCTCTGGTGCAGAACCTTTTCCTAACCCCCAGCCTGACCCTCCCCTGACACAGCTCCATGCCGTTCCCTCGGGTCCTGTCGCTGTCCCCAGAGAGCAGAGCTCAGCGCCTGCCCCTCCGCTCCCCTGAGAGGGAGCTGTAGGCTGCCATGGGGCCTCCCCTCAGCCTCCTCTGCTCTGGACTGAGCAAACCAAGGGGCCTCAGCTGCCCCTCACACCTCTTGCCCTCCAGACCCTTCACTATCTTTGCAGCCTTCCTTTGGACACTCTCTAACAGTTTTATATTCTGCTTACATTGTGGCATCCAAACCTGCACCCAGTGCTCAAGGTGAGGCCTTGCAGAGCAGGACAATCCCTGCCCATGCCCAGCTGGCAGGGCTGGGCCTGGTGTACCCCAGGGTGTGGTCGTCCCTCCAGGTTACCAGGGCACCCTGCTGGCTCACATTCAATGTGCCATCAGCCAGAACCTCCAGATCCCTTTCCATGGGGCTGCTCTCCATCCTCTGTCCCCTTGTCCATACTTAGATCCAGAGTAGCCTTTTCCCACGTGCAGAATCTGGCACTTGCTCATGTAGAAATTTTATGTAGGTGGTGGTTGCCCACCACTCTTGTCTGTCTTCTTCTATTCTTAGGGTATTTCTAAGATTTTTTTTTTCACTATTTGTAAATCTGAGAAAGTCAGGGATTTCTCACTAATGTTTCTCCTATTTTCATTTTTAATTTCCATATCACAGGGAACATTTATACTCTTAATTACCAGGAAAATGTTTGGGGTATATTTGAACTTAAGCTTCAGATCAGTGCACTAGAGAAAAAAAATACTTTTAACACTATGCAAAAAAAAAATCTCTTAATGCAATAATGTGACAGTCTGAAATTGCATACAGTCCAATGACAGTTATCAAATAGATTTCAGTGGTTTCTAAGAGGCTAAGATACTGATACTTGATGTCTTTCAGCATTATGAGGAACAATTTGAGGACAACACTTCATTTCCTTGGAATATATCAACTGGAAATATCAAAGCAATGTTGTGGGAGAAAAACTTTAAATGGCTAAGATCACTGACAAAAATATTGAGGTTTTCAATAAATAAGAAGAAACTGAACCACTCTCTCAATACTTACATGACTGAGAAATCATGTACAAGAGCTAAAGTTTCCTAAGGCACTTCCTGGAGAATAGTCTCAGTGCTGGTGGATGTGCAAACACTGGCTTCTACCTATGTCGGCCCAGTGTCTGGTTTCTGATTCTGGCACTGTCCGTATTAACAATGGCAATGGTCAGTTTAGATTGAGGAATTTTACACATTAAGTCAGAACTGGCTTTCTCCCAGGTGTATCACTTTACATTCCCCTACAATGAATTCCATCTATTTAGTCGGTCTTCCTTCTAGAACTCTTCATAACTGGCCCTTTCCCTTGGTACCCTAAGTAATTCAGTCTCACCAATTAATTTTTTTACTTCTTTGCTCACCTGTTTTTCCAGACCATTTACTGACTTGTTGTGCATCATTATCCCAGCATAGGTCCCTGCAGATTTCCATTGATGACTCCATTGTAAAAGCTGACAATTTACTCCCAACCTCCTGTCTTTTACCTAGTTATTTATTCATGGAAAGACCTTCCTATGACACAGCTCATCTTCCTTATAAACCTTTGAGGAACTTTCTCTAATGACTTTTGGAAATCCAAGTCGGGTGTATCAAATGTGTCATCTTAATGCATATGCATGCTGACTCTTCCATAGGAAACAACTTTATAAAACAGGACTTCTTGTTGCAAAAGCCATAGTGACTCTTCCCAAGCAGATCGTTTATCCAGGCATCCAATAATTTTGTTCTTTATTGTAGTTTCTACTATGCCCTATAATTATTTCAGGCTCACATGTCTGTATTTCCCAAGACCTCCCCTGGAAACTTTTTGTCTGGCACCACTCTCCATGCCTCAGGCAATAAGAAACTTTTAAGAGGAACAGAGCTGATACATCCCCTTCTCCTATTGCTGTCGCTATTTCTGCTATTTTGTCCTTGATCTCCTTTAAAACCCTTGACAAAATACGGTCTTGTTCTGGAAATGTATTGCTGCTTCGTTTTTTCAGTTTCTCCCATGACCTCTCCTGCAGTCAGTTCAACTTCAGATGGATCCTCTGACAATTCCCCATAATGGTTCTGGCCCGTGAGTCACTCAATATCATCTGCAGTGAATGTCAACTCAAATAATTGGTTTAGTATTCCTACAGGGGTCAGTTTTTCAATGCTCTTTTATACCCCAGTCAAAATTAGACTCTATAGACAGGCTGGCTGGCTTCTTGTATCCCGAGTTCACAAAAAAAAAGGTTTATTATGAGCTTTAAGTGACTTGAGCTCATTGTTCCTCAAGTTCTGTTTTGTCTGCCATACCGTGTTTTTACAGATAATCTACCTAAGGTTATCACCCCTTCTACTTTCTTTTTCAGGTAGCACTTCGGTTTTTTGAAAGATTCCTTCTTCTTCAAATAACCTTTCTGACCTAGGCCTGTTGGCTTCTTTCTGAGTTTTATCAGTCCATACTTGATAAGTGCTATGCATTGTTCCTGCATTTCTATCACTACTCCACCTGTAAAGATTTATAGCTGCTACTTTTTAGCTTCTATGATGCTCAATATTTTTTGCATAGTCCCTGCTGATCTTAAGTGTTGTGTATTATCCCCCATGAGGATGTCAAGCCTAAGTATACAGCAATCGCTGCTCTCTAGTGGCTCTTCATCTGCAGGATATGGAGCCAGGTATCTTAAACTGCAAATCTGAAACTCATAAGGGTCATGCCTCAAGCTGTGGCTCCTTTACTGCCTATATCATAAAACAATTTTTGAGGATATCTAAACATGCAATGCCGATGCCATGTCCCATTGCAGGATTTGTACAACTGACAGGACATTACTGAAGATTCCTGCCCTCGCCACTTGTAATCTTTTGCAGTGTATTGTAGTTAGTGATGTTTAGACAACAGCCAGACTGCTGGCTTGTGCTGGATGCTGAGGGCTGCTGACTTCATTCCTGACCAAGAGTCAGGCTCTGTGGTGTGCCCCCTACTCTGGGGTGCAGAGCTGGATCAGATGAGGAGAAACTGCAAGGGAAATCTGGGTCAAACTTTGCTTCTAATTTCATCTTGAGACCATGTCTCACCACCATTCCCCAAATCATCAGAAGCACAGCCTCAGTTACTTCAGCCTCAGGACTCTTAGAGTTGTATCAGCCTCGTTCCTTTGCAAGTAGGAGCGGGAAATGTTTGCTGCTAACACATTACTAAAAATTAGCTATTTGGACATACTTTAAAGGTTCTTCTTCAAGATCTGAAAATTATTAGACTGTTTTAGACTGTTAGTTTCAAAACAAATGCCAGAGCTACAAGACATTTTTTTGGCTTTTTTTTT
>VXAV01008430.1:0-12412 GCA_013399715.1 Alectura lathami | reverse complement strand
GAGCGGTGGGCTCGGCGACAGGCGGCGGAGCCCCGTCCCGCTGATAGCGCCGGGCAGCCCGGCCGGGCAGCGGCTTCCCGGCTCCGGCCCTAGGTGCTGCTCGGGCCTTGCTGGGCCCGGGTGCTTCATCTACTCGAGCTTTGTCGCTTTGGTGGTCGCGGTAGCAGGTCGTGCTGTGCGCCGCTTGCAGCCGCGGGGGGAGGTGGCTGCAGCCGGGCATCTCAGGGGAGAGCCTGCAGAGCTGTGTGGCTCCGGCTCTGCTCACAGCAGCTCGCTGCTGCTCTGGGGACTGCACGTGGCTCAGATGACTCCATCACCGTCTCTGATGTCTCAGGCAGGTTTGCATTTCTGCATGAAGGCTCTTGGGAGTTTGATAACGAGTTCTTGGACCAAGCTCTGCCTTAGGTAATTTTAGGGCCTGTCTGATGCTGTATAGAATCATAGGCTATAAGCCACAGATGCATCATTTAAGTTCTTGCATTTTCTCTGTTTCCTTTGTAAGTATGCCTGCAAGGTGCTCTCGTTTCCCGTGCAGCTGTCTCCTGTTCTCCCAGGTCTCAGGTCCGTGGATGAAGGCAAGGTTGGGGTGAAGTGTGCTGCTTATAGGTCACTCTGCAGCCCTTTTCCCTGAGTTAATTTGGCTCACTGGGAGAAACAGTGAGTTTCACACAGGCTGGAGCTTCTAGCAAAGGAAAAATCGAATATTATTCCTGTTCTTACAGCAGTCTTCCTTCAGCATCTTCCACACTGTTCTGTACTCATCAAATAGTGGTTAGCAAGCTAGCATTTCAGCAGAGCTTTGTATTTAAAAACTTTGCTAAAGCTTCTGCACTTGGGATTACATCTTCTAAAGGCCAGTCAGTTAGCAGTCAGCTGATCTTCACATCACAGGCTTTCATAAATCAGCTCAAAAATTTAAAATAGTTGGATAATGTTATTATTTACAGTTTCATAATGATTATTTTGTGGACTTCTCATCTAGAACTTACAGATAAGACTCTTGATGGGACTAGAAAGTAATGTGTTATGGGGCAGGGGTTTGTCAGACTATTTTGATAATAAATAGCTTTAATCTGCTCTCAGTGGTTGTATGTTTAAAAAAAAAAAAAAAGGGAGCATAATGTAAAGGGAGATTAGGGGGAAAAAAAGGCATGAGTTTCCTTCTGGGAGGGAGTAGCTCTACCTACTGTTGGGCTTGTTTAATATGTTGCATGCATAGCTGCTCTAAATTACTGCATTCTTGAATCAAAAAGCATTAGAGTGATAAAGCTTTAAAAATGATCTATTAAAAAAAATGTTGTGGATGTTGTAAACAAGGCTGATGGCTTAAGTTATCAGGTTTGTTTCAGAGAGTTTAAACTATTCCATATTAAAGTTCAGTTGATCATCAGCTTGTAATCAGTTAATAAAGAAGGGAGACCAAACATTTTTCCTCTTCTTGCCATGACTTTCAGAGATAATTAAGCTCATGGTTTGGGTTGTCCGGTGTTGTGCATCTTTTCTTTATGAAGGGAAAAAACAGCCCTGACTGCTCCATGGAATTCTTCTGGGTTTAGTTAAATAGCTTATTATTGAATATGTCACAAATGTTTGCTTTCAGCGAATTGTTGGAATTGATGTCAGAGGACTTTGTTTGGGATGGAAGAGGGGTATGCTCTTGGCAAAGTGTGTCCAGCTGGGTGCCCTGTGGGAGGTGCAATGGAAGCTCCTGAGCTGTGGCTGCCATGTGACATCAGGCAGCATTGGGGTCTGGAGCAGGGCTTTGGCTTCCAGGTGGCACACGGGTGCATGCTGTATTGTCTGGTGAACCTGTTATAACCAGTTTCTATTTGTAGTGCGCGAGCTCCCAACCTACACGTGCTAATATTGGCAAAGCCCATTACAATTAGCGTTTGAATTGGATTGACAGGGGTACTCTGTTTGCTTCTGGGGTCAGCAGATCACGTGGCAGGTGCTGGAGAAGGTAAATATTGTGTTGCTTTGCCATGTTACTTGTGGTGACTGACAGCCTGGTGGCAATTGGAAGGAGAATGCACTTCACTCCCTTCCTGGCGGGGTGGTGGCGGGCAGGGAGATGTCGCCTGGTGCCATTCCCTGGCTTGCTGGGAGCCACGCAGTGCCACTGCCCAGCGAGCGAGGACATGGGTTACATGGGCAGGGCTATAAGCGGCCGATCTCCTTTTGCATGAGGGCCGCTTGGCTGTAATCAGCTTACAGCTCCGTTTGCTCAGCACAACACACCGAGGCAGCCTGCTGCGGTGGTTTGTGCAGCGTCGCCTTCACGCTGGCCTTTGGAAAGTTTGTGGGCCACTTACTCACAGGTGCCCGCCCGCTGCACCAGTCTGTAACTGTTTCCCAACAGCTCTTCCCTCCTGGTATCTTCTGAACAACAGGTGATCCTTGTGTGTTTGACCCTGAATTATGGGATTGTTTGACAAGCTAGCGGGATGGCTGGGGCTGAAGAAAAAGGAGGTTCACGTGTTGTGCCTTGGTTTGGACAACAGCGGCAAAACAACAATCATCAATAAACTTAAACCTTCAAATGTAAGTAGCCTGCGTAGCTTACTGCTGATTTTTTTTTTTTTTTTTACTGCACAGCTGGTGTCTGTTTAAACTGTTTTTGCATGCAGTTATATTGAATGTGATTGTGAAAAAGATGTGTAGAGGGTCTTTGACTTAATGCAGTGGAACAAATGCATTTATTTTAAGAATTTCAAACTAAAAGTAAATGTAAGCAACCACATGCACATGATGAAAATGTTTACCAAAAAAAACCGGTTTGAAAACCACTCAGTTATAAGGAGTTTGTGGTGGCCAAGATGAGGAGCTGCAACACCTTTGTGTTACTTAAATGTTACAGGATTGCAATTACAACTGATGTGTCAAATATCTCAGATTAACACCATTGTATAACATCTTGCACCTGCTTACATTTATCATGCTTTATTTAAATTCTTCCTGAGAAATAATAATCATATGACACATAATAAAATAGCAGATAGTGAGGAGATGCAGACTTGCTGGTGACTTCAGCATTTTTAAAGCAGAGTAGCTTTCAAAATAAATAACACTTATACTTCAAATTTATTCATCCAGTGAAAAGTTTTTGTTGGGCCCCTTAATGCATCTAGCATTCTGAGCAAAATATAAAGTAGACTTGCCTTGTTTTCAGGTATGTTTGTGGAAGAGACAGAGTAATTTTGGTGAGCATGGGCTAGAGGCTTCTGTATCTTGGTTATATGAGTTTGGAATGTTGTGATTTCTGCTGTTTATATCAGAACACAGATGTTTTTTAATCTTCCATTGAACTATTCTTGAAGAATAGCACTGGGCATTGATTAAAAATATAACTTGGTAAAGAGCCTGCTACTCTTCTGACTATAAAACTGCTTATTACCCATTGCCAAAGATTTGAGGGAATCGTTACAATTTGTGCCAGGCAAATTATTTATAACTTTTGAGGCCTTCACTGTAGCAGGAGCTATGTCATACATTAAGCAATGAAGGTTTCCTAACTAGAGCTGTGTGCTGACTTCAGGATTTATCACAGCGGTAGGTATAAGAGAAGGCTTTGAGGGAATTACTCGAGTAAATCGAATTTATTCCTTCTTTGCTGTACTGTAAGTCACGCAATGCAAATTTGCTTCTGGATGTTTCCATCTAGCGAGATGTTTTAGGAGAGTGGCTTTGCATACAACTGTGTAAGTCCTATGCTTGCAAGCCATGACAAATTCCCTATGTGCAACAAATGCCATTAGATCAGACTTTATCAAACTGGTTTTAGTGTTCAGTCGGCAGATGGCTTTGAGCTCTGGATCAGCACAGTCTTAAGCACAGCTGTGACCTTGCTGCGGGAGCAGCATAGCAATTCCCTGGCACTTGGAAGTATTTCTCTTCCTGCCTGCTGTTATTTCTGCTGGGCCCTGTAAATGCTTTTGAAGTAGAGGAGGTGTTATTTCTTTAGATTTTTGTCTTGTTGACAGGAACTGTTGACTTAAACTGTTTATGATCGTGAAACACTGTTTCCATAATAAAGTTGTAGATGAATAGACTGAGCTTGTTTCACTTCATGTGAGAAGCTACCTGCTTTGCGTTTTTAATAGGGGGCTCTAGGAAGCTTGTGGAAGGACTGTGTGTCACTTTCTCAGATCTAGAATTTAAGGATCTTTCTACAGTATAAATGTGATCTACAGTCTAAATGTGACCTTTCACGGCCCAATACTGTTGCTGCTTAAGTGAGCTATTTTGTTGTACCACCTTAGCTGGTAGGTTACTCGGCTAGCTCAGCAGCAAGACTGGCTACCTATCAGGTCCAGTAACAGTGCTTTACACTTTAGCCATTCCTCTGGGGTCAGTGGTGATCTCTTCCAGTGAGCTGGTGTTCGAACAGAGCTGTGATTGGGCAGGTGGGAAATGGCTGCTGCGTACTTCCCAGTGTCAGACAATTCCTCCAGCCTGGTGGTATAAGCTGAGTGTTGCTCATCTGATCAGTTGATAGAACTATACCTCCTTTTATCAAGGAGCCCTGGGATATCATGTGGTGGCCGGAGTGCACAAATATTTTGAACTTTGACCTCAGTCACCTTCCACTTTAAGATACCTCATCTTTGTTTCTTGGGTCACATACACACAGCCTTATGTAAAAGGGTGAGGTTTCACTTTTAAGGTAAAAATGTCTTCCATCTCCATGGCTTTTGTCTGACTGCATCCCTTGCTTTTTTTTTTTTTATTATTTTAAATGCATAACCTTGATTTTGAATTACTGTACTTTCCTGGGAACTTATGAAATATACAGTATCTGGTTTTGTAGAAACCTTTTGTATTGCATTATATATTTTGTATTGGGAAAAATAATGTGTAATGCATTAATGTTTTCAATAGCTTTCAATATGTACGTTTTCTAACTTGATTTTAAAATCTTTCCTTTAAAGGCTCAAACTCAGGACATCGTTCCAACGATAGGATTCAGTATAGAGAAATTCAAGACATCCAGGTAATGGCTCCTTTAATTCTCTCCCTTTAAACTGTAATCGGTAATAGACAGTAGTTGGGTTTGCATCACCCCTTCGGTATGATGTAAATCGCTGTAATGTGTGGTGGTATCGTGAAATGTCATGCACTTTGCTGCAATGTTGTAGTATCCAGGAGTCCTAGTGACAATTCAGCACTAGCAGTGTTAGAATATATTCTGTTTTGGGCTGCTATGAAAGAATGTATGAGTAAAAAACAAACTTTTTTGAAAAAAAGGGTCGCTCTTACAGGCAGCTGCTTAGGTGGTAACCTGTATTTCGTTAAGCACCCTTGGTGGAGAGGCTCTGAAGAGCTTGCAGTCTAATCTCATTAAGTGAAAAATGGTGGTCACAGCCTTAGCAATGAAAGGATGGCGGGGCAAATGTCAGGAAAGGAAGAAATTATTTACTGAGTTAAGTCCAAGTTATTAGGAAGCTTAGGATATATGAAAGGGATATGGCGAGACACCAATGTTTCAGGAAGGTAACATTAGATGCTATTTTATTATTCTGTAACCTCCACAGTATATTTTTAATGGGTGCAGTCAGTCTGCAAGAAAACTGTTTCTTCCTTGACCTAAGGTGGGATTGATGGGTTTCATATTTCTACAGGAGGCTCACAGCTGGAATCTGTCTTTGTAGAGCACTTAGGACAGGTTTGGGGTTTGGCTGTATGAGAATTAAAATCCATTTATATTGCTTTCCTTTATTCTCATCCTGTAATAGCAGAGATGACCTGCAATTATACAACATAGATTGTTCTTTTAAAAAATTAAAAAAAGAACCTCTTGAGTCTAGTGTTACAATCAAAACATTGTTTTGGAGTTGCTAAGAACTAAGACAGGTATTCTAGAATCTGGTCATGTCAGGATATAGACTGGAGAGGATGTTTTGAGATCTTCCTTTTCTGGACCTCCTCAGTGTGGTATTACCACCGCTGGGAGCTATCTGGGAATACCCAAACCAGGAAAACCTAATACTGCTTTCAGTGTTGCCTCTGTCGACATTTCAGAAGTGGATCAGAACTTACTTGCAATGTTCTGTAAGTTGACTTTGTGTTTAGCATTTGGGTGAAATTTCAGAGTTGCAAAGGCCTATCCTTTGCAGCTTGGTTGTCTGCAGTATACTGTTATTGCCAGAATGTGATGTCTTTCTGAAGGTAGAGTGTTGCGGTTTCTTGTTGTTGTTGTGCTTTTTTTTTTTTTTTTTTTAAAGAAAAGGATATGTCTGCCTACAGAATACTTTTGGTGCTGCTGGTGCCTGTCTAGAGGCAGAATTTAAGACGGGCTGTGGATTTTTAGTCATGACTCTTCTGAATTTTACTTACTCATGTTATAAACAATATTTAATAATAATAATATGATAAAAGGAGAGGCTGAATGGGAGCTTATTTTGTATTCTTGCAACTTTTCATAATTGATTTAGTTCTTCTGTGCAGAAAATAAACATTTTCAGGAGTGAAACATGCTAAGGCCACAAAGCTGGATAGGGTGGGTTGAAGGCAAATATAGTAACTATGTTCCTTTTGGAACCTGTCACAGGTTATTAGGATTTGAGTTGATCTGACTTTTTGTGTTGGGGGAGCACGGAAAATAGTTTGGTTTTTGGTTTTGTTCTTTTCTTCTGTGCCTGATTTTCTTCTTTTTCTTGCAGTTTGTCCTTCACAGTATTTGATATGTCAGGCCAAGGCAGATACAGAAACCTCTGGGAACATTACTATAAGTAAGCCTATTACTTTTTCTAAACCATTGCTGTTCATATTAGCTGGCATGTACATTATTTAGACAGAAGTCTAATAAGATCTAGTGGTTAGAAGTGATTCAGAAAAGACTTATGCCTAGTGTTTGGCAGGAGGTTGTTCTAGATAAACACAATTATAAAAAAAATTAAAATTTCATATGCTGTTAACTAGCATACTTTTGGGAATGTGTTATCTCAAAGATTGGGGGAGCATGTTAGAGATGGGATTTAAATTTTTAAAAAAGAAAAAGCAGTCCTGTAAGGAAGCACACAGATGAAATAGGCATTCTGCTTTTCAGTTCTTTTGTAGGTAAGAGACTTTAAGACCCAAAAGGCATTGGCTGGTGGCTGAGGGATTTTTTGTTGGTTATGGTTGTGATTTTTTGACATCTGAGGAGCCTTAGCGAATGAGGCAGCACATGCAAAACAATTATACTTCCTTACTTGGCCAAGTATTCTTAAATGTTACTTATTAAGCAGGATATTCACTGTGCTTTGTAACAGTGTGTTTTTCATAGACTCATAAGAATTGTAGAATGTTTGGGATTGGAAGGGACTTTAAAAATCATCTTGTTCCAAACGCCTGCAGGGACATCTCCCACTGGATCAGGCTGCCCAGAGCCCCATTCAACCTGGCCTTGAGCCCCTCCAGGGATGGGGCATCCACAGCTTCTGTGGGCAGCCTGTGCCAGGGCCTCACCACCCTCTGAGTGAAGAATTCTCTCCTAACATCTATTTTAGAACTAGTTTAATAACTAGTCTTCTAGTTTAAAACTGTTACCCCTTGCCCTATCACTACACACCCTTGAAAAGTTTCTCACCTTTCCTGTAGGCCCCCTTTAAGGACTGGAAGGCTGCAGTGAGTTTTCCCAGAGCCTTCTCTTCTCCAGGCTGGCCAAGCCCAGCTCCCTCAGCCTGTCCTCGCAGGGGAGGTGCTCTAGCCTCTGAGCATCCTCATGGCCCTCCTCTGGACCTGCTCAGGGAGGTCTATATCTCTCGTACAGGGGGCCCCAGAGCCAGATGAAGTACTTCAACTATTGCCTTATTGGTAATAGAAACCGTTGTCTGTTGTTTTTAGCTTCTAATGAAATTTTAAGCTTCACTTCTGTTGTTTCATTGTTCTGTAATATCTGCTGCTGACCTACATAAGGTGAACATTATTAAATCACACAAATTGCTTGCATTTTCCATTCTGGAGATTAAAATATCATTTAAATATTACTATTCAAAATTAATGTTTATTTTGGTAGACCTTAAAGTATTCTTTGAGTGTTAATGCTTCATCTCCTTTTCGTGTAAAAAATGTTTTAGCAATTTGAAAACCTGTATGGGCAAGAGATTTTTTTTAATCTTTATTCATGAGTGTTAGATGTCTGTTGCCCAAAACTTTTGGACTCAATGGTTGATGCCCTTAGACTGCTTTCAAAATGCTAGTTGGGTGCTTCATAAGCAAATCATTTTTCTGACTGGTATTTAATACAGTAAGGTGCTCTTTGTGTGGCATAAAATGTTTTTTTTTTTTTTTAATGTTAACATGAAGGGAGTTTCTTAGGTAATGCTGACAATTAAATGTGTACTTGTATCCACTTCTGTTCTTGATCTGGTGTGGGAATCAAATACTTGAGATTATCCGCTGCTAAAAAATATAAAAATAATGATGTACTGTTCATTTTAGCTACGGTAAGCTAGATTTAATTTTGCAAGAACAGTTAATTCTGGCAGTCAGTCAAGTATCTGTGCCTAAGTAGTTGCCTCAAAATACTTACAGCTTGTCCTTTTCTCATATTTTGCTTGAAACCAAATGTCCTCAAAGGACAGGTCTTAATTATTTGTAAACTGTTGTTGTGTTCCTATCACTGCTACCTGTTTGTGAAGTTATTTTTTGTTAGTAAATACATGCTCAGACTCTGATTCTTCTAAACAAATACTGTCTGTTCGTAAAAAATGCTTAAGCCTTTTCAGCTAATTTGCAAAAGCTTTATTTACCATTGAAGTTCTTCTGTATCCCAGGAAATAATGGGACATTCTCATATAATCTTGGACTGGACAAGTTACTACTTTTCTAATAGGTCTGGGACTGTTTATTTGGATCTTGTATTTTGATTACAAACAAACAGATGGTGCTGGGAGTGGTGGTGAAGAAGGATCTGTAATGGTCTCAGAAATGTAAAACAAAGAAGAAATAAGTGTTATATTGAAATGCTAATTAAAAATACTTTGAGGGTCCCCTATAGCTATTCATCTGAATTGCTCAGACTTCCAAATAAGTTTCAATAAATGAAATGTGAAGCCATATAATAGTAGTAATATGCTGAAGTCATGAGTTGAGTAGCATGTATGTATATTTTGTCTGTGGTCATACTGCCAGCAAAATGTCTTGATGATTTGAAATAGCTGAAAATTTTTCTGATGTTCAAAGGAAAAAAAGATCCTGTTTATGCAGACTGTTGTGAAAGTTAAATAATCTGCATGTGCCTAATAGTTAAACAGCTGTGGAGACAGATAAAAATTTGAGCTTTCTCTAAATAAACTTATTTTAATGTAGGAAACAAAGGATTTTTATGAATACCTTTCTAGAGCATAGCAGTTGATTACATTTTCAGAGTTATTTTTTCAGCCTCGGTGACGAGATCAAGATTTCTGATAGGTCTGTTGTGTAGACAGAGCCTTGCGCAAGTCGTGCAGTGAACAACCTCATGTCTTAAAAATGTAGGCAGGTTACTAGAAGACTGAATTTTAGAAATAGGAGTGGATTCAAATGTTAATGGTAAATAACAAAAAATGAGAGGAAAAACTGGTTGGTTTGCCTTTTTCGGTGTTTCTTCTGAAGCCTTTTAATCACAGTCTAAGAGAACCTATAATTTCCCTCTTTGCTCTTTTTATGTTATGCAGAGAAGGCCAAGCCATTATTTTTGTCATTGATAGCAGTGACAAATTAAGAATGGTTGTGGCCAAAGAAGAACTTGACACTCTTCTGAATCATCCAGGTGAGGAGGCTTTTTTTCCCCTTCTGTCTTCATATTGTCATGTTGTTATAAGAACAGCCCTTCTTATCTGACACCTTCTGCAGAATATTTTACAAATATGTTAAACATTCATGAACAGTAGAATGAGAACAATAGTATTGGGTGAGTGTGGGGTTTCTGTATAACTCGGTTGGCTACATTGAGTTGGGCTGGTCCCTTGTTGATTGGTATAGAACACAAGTTGCGCTAACCTGCAGAAGAACAGATTGTGACCCTCTGGAAGCTAGAGGGCCTGTATGTGGTTACTAACGTGTACTCAGAAATTTGCTTATCTGAGTTTTTCCATGAACGTGGCTGATTCCTTCAGTGTAACTTTTCTTTTTTCATCTGAATTTACTTTCTGATTACATGATAGCCAGAAATAAGGATATATAATTATACCAGTCAGTGTCAATTGCATATAAAAGGGTAAATTGGATGGAAGAAGGTATGAAAGGATTCATCATGAGGCATTTGGCTTTTTTTTTCTGTGAAGCTACATTCTTGTGAGTTTTGAAATCAGTCAACTCTTCCTGTCTTTACTTTTCCATATGGCTGACATTACTAGAATCAAATCATGTGTTTCTAAGCAATATGCAACTTGCACTGACTTTTAGTACTGTAGGTAGTTACGCTGAGTAGCTGCAGTGTAAAACTACATGGAAGAAATTTAAGATGGAAGTTATACTGCATTTTCAGATTTATTAAGCTAGTAAAGCTTTATGTGGGGTTCCTTTAAAGGCTGGAAGTAAGAAGAGAGAAGCTGACCTCTGTCTAACCAAGAGCGGTGGTACGTGATAGGAGCAATTGCATTGCTAGGGTTTTGTTTTCCATACAGACTGTGAAGTGATAGGAGTAATTGTACTGCTGTGATTCAATTTTCTGCGTAGACTACACATACTAGATGAGTCCATATGCAATGATGCTGTAGCTGAGTGCGTGGGAGATGACTGGGCCCTCTTCATTTCATGCCCAAAAGTGTGGGCTGCTTCCAGTGCAGGCACAGAAATCGCAGTCTGGCGAAGTTCAAGGGGAGGGTAGAGGTGAGCCAGGGGCTAAAGGTGGATTACACGTGGATTAGGGAACCTCGTAACGAAGCAGGTATTAACCACATTTGTAAAAAGGTGATTCTGTGGGTACAGTGGAGACCCTGTAAGACCAAGGATGAGAGGTAAAGACTGCTGTGAAGGCTAAGGATATGCAAGCTTAGTCTGGGTGTTTTTCTAGCAGGTTACTGGCACTGATCTTGTAACTCAACAGTGTTGAGTTTTTAATATACTTGATGTTTTCTAGTTCTGAAAGATCATGGCTGTGGCCACCTAGTATATTCCCTGGAATCAAGAAAGGGCACGTCTGTGTTTTTGCCTTGGAGCAGCTCAGGTCAAATGCAGTGGGGTGTTTCTGTGTTATCATTTTGGATTTTGATAGGTCTTAATCTAAGAGAACCAAAGCGAATGTTTGATTAAAAGTAGCTTTTAACTGAATCAACCTGTAAAGTGTTTTACTGCAGTTATATTTACATTTACATTACCATTGTTCTGCTCTTCCTCTGAACGCCCTATCTTCTCCCCTTCTGTGCTTCTGCAAACCTCCTGGAGTGGCTTAAATTTACATGTTCATTTAACATTTAAATGGATGCTGGGTAACAACCTTGAATAGATTCCAGTCCCTGCAAATCTTAGCATTCCTTCAGTAAAACAAGAAGTTTCATCTTTTCTTGCGAGGCTTTGCCTGAGGTGCTCATGTGGAAGGGAATGTGTAATGTCAAGCATCAATGGTGTTAGAAGTTGCACTAGCTGGGACTGCTTTGTGGATCAGAACCAGAAATTATTTTTACTTATGTTAGTGGACAATGCACTCAACAAATAATGTCTTGTTAAATGATCATTGTTATCACATAAATATATTTTTTTTAATAAACTTGAGTATTTTGCAGAATTATAGTCTTTAGGTCACCTGTTTAGATGTTGACTCTTGGGTCACTTGCCTTCTAGCACATGCTTCTAAAATAAAATGAAATTTCTGTGTATGAAACTTTTTATATGAAATTACACTCTGCACACCTCTGGTATCTGGGTTTTCTTAATGTGTTCCCCCATAACTATTTGAAACAAGATAATGTTGGCTTTTTATTAATAACCCCAAAAAGTTGTGGGTTGGTTTTTTTTTTTTTTTTGGGGGGGGGGTGTAATATGGCATAGTAGGAAATAATGCAATAAGGAGGAAAAAAAAATCTGTGGCCATCACTTTATTTAGCAAACATCTTTAAGTGGACAGTTAGGAGTGTATGTGCGTAGGTTGTGCTCCTTTTTTTAAAGTACTTTTATTAAAAATAGTAATAAAAACCAATGACAATCCCTTGATTAACTTGACTATCTGTGTATGTGACATTAACTAACCTCTGGGTTCTGATGTATCCACAAAGTGCGCCCTGTGGGTACAAGAGTTCATTTAGCTATACTTCAGTGTAGAAGTTTAAGTCAGAAGACACAAAAGCTATTTAACTGTGGAATTAACACTCAGAAATGTTATGATATTCTTTCTGTACTTGTATCTTGAGGCCTTTGATATGTGTTAGAGGATGTCAGAGCTAAAAATAGTTCCAGACTGGGTAAATATGAAGGTAGTTCTGAGAGGTTGTCTGGGGTGAGCCGGTCA
>VXAV01008429.1:186106-199867 GCA_013399715.1 Alectura lathami | reverse complement strand
CTATAAAGCTTAATCTGTTCTTGATTGATCAGCTGAAATATCTAGTTGGAGGCATTTGTATATTTGTCAATGCAATCAATCCTGAAAACTTGTTGTGGGGTTGGTGAAAGCCTGGTTGTGTCTGGTTCAGAGTTTTTAACCGTACTGACCACAAACTACCTAAAATACGAAGGGCCTCCTTCTTGCTCAACTCTTTTCTGATATTAAGAAATATCGTCTGTTTGGCAACTTGACATGATGGAAGTACCCTCCCACTCTCTTACATGGCATATTCTAGCAAAGTAATAGCACGTTTCAATTAAATACTTCACAAGCTGTTGTTTATAATTATTTGTTTTAAAAGGCTTGAAAGATTTTGCTTGTCAAAGTCTAGCTGTCTTAGACTTTTTATGGAAATGTGGCTTCAGTTTTTATAGTAGGCTATCAAATTTTCTTCTTTTCCCTATCAAGCTTCCTCAGCTCCTTTTTATATTGTTTTGATTACTGATAGTACATTCTGCCTACGTACTGTATGTATTTGCTGATTCTCAGTATATTGCCAACAATGACTGAAATACAGGCTGCTTACTGTGAATGCACACACACAGAGAAGCATTTCCTGAAGTTCTCCTGTTGACAAGAAACATTCTTTTTGCCATTAGCACCTCCTTCCTATCGACAATTCTGCAGTGCAGGAAAAATGAGACACCCTAGGAGGTCTGCAGCTACATTTGGTAGCACAAACTAATTAGTTACTACATGAGTTATTAGGCGATCTCCACTTCTACTAGTTACATTTAGTAATGAGACATTCCTTGAGAAGTGTTGTGAGGATTAATTAACATTTGGTATATCGAACTTGTAAAGTATAAACGCTCTAATTCAACATATTGAAGCATGTGATCAACTCCAAGCACATCTGCTTTATTTCCATAGGAATCAATGGAATTTAAGCATGTGCCTGAAGTTAAACATGTACTAAATCACTTTCCTGAGTACAGACTGCTGATTTAGAGCTTATAAAAGCTATCTTTTTTTTCCCCTAAAATCTATAGAGGCAATTGCAAATCACACTGAAGATCAGAAACTCCCTCTAATTGCTAAAAATAATGTTCCATTTTCTTTTCAAAGTAACTTTCATTGATTTCCATCAATACATTAGCTTTAATGCCCATATTTGGTCATGAGAAAATCATTTTTTGAAAAAAAAAGTAATAAATATGTGAAGAAAAAAATGGGATGGGGCATAAAGTTTGCCCAGAACCATCACAGACTCATTCATGTGCAAAGAGATATTTCAGGCTATAGCGGGAAAAATATATGAAACAGAAATTGTCTCAAATGTGCCCTCATATAATACATATTCAAAATGTCATGCAATTAAGTAAAGCAATCTACAAAATAATCGTTAAATAATACTGCAGATCTGTAGTTTGCATTAGCTGTAACTTTTGTGTACAATAAAGACTTTAATACATGAATTATTCATCTATGGAATCAGTGACATTAAGTATGTACTTGATTCTTTAAATATTTACAGTTCATGAAAAATTGTCATTCAGAACTCTGTACAATGACTCAGAGGAGACAGTAAGAGAACCTAGCGGGCTGATACTGGTGAGACCTGAGCATCTCTCTTATAAGAATTTCCCACCATTGCCTTCACCAAAACAGTTTTCTGACAGAAAGACTGATGTTAAGAGACTTTTCCTTGAGCAGGGTTCTAATTTAAACTTCTCAAGGTGAGCTGTATGCTGTCATTCTATAGTGGAGCAGTAGCTGTTTTACAAACAATGGGCAAACTCCTTCTTGGCTTAATCTCACTGTTTAGAAAGTGTAAGGACTTGATCAGCAGTTGGAACCTGTGATATTCCAGGACTTTGCAACTTCAATAAATGCATACAACTAGTAGAACTTTCTGCAAAAATGGACATGGCTTTTCCTTTCTCCAGATGTTAGTCCATCCCCAGCAAAAATGGGGAATCTGGAAATAATCAATCTTCTTTGTGAGAACTCTAGTAAACATATAGCAGCTTCATTTCCAGATGGTGAGATCTGCATTCACCAGGCTGTCCACCAGCCACTCAGGTTCACCTGAATGAGACTCTCTGTGTGTGCTTGCTCTGTCGCTTTCTTGCTTGCACGTGCATGTATGCACACATCCCACTGCAACTTTTCTTCACTTTTGTGATTGTTCAAAGAAGTTCTCACTTACAATCACTATACCCAAAATGTGAACCCATGGACAGTCATCTTATGTCATGTTTCACCTCTAATATTATGCACCTGGTGAATAATGGTTCAACCAGTTAACTTGTGTTGTGCTGCACAGACAGTGGTATCCAGTTCCAGCCATCTTTTTTAACCTGAAATCTTTGTCCCTCTTACTTCTACCAGTGATGAATTCTTAAACATCTTGAATTTCATTTTTGATAATATCTGCATTGAGTTTCCTGTAGAATGACATACAGAATTACCAGTGGGTAAATAATCAGAGTGTTACAGATTTGCTGTTCTTTAACAGCCCCATGAGTCCCTGAGAGCAAGGGAATGCGACAGCTGGAGAAGAGCAGAATGGATTCAGAACCCCTGCTGAAAGGGGTGTTCCAGAGAACAGCTGACATCTACCTGTGCTCTGAAAGTTGACTACAGTACAGAATGGTTTTTAACTAGAAACTTAAATAGCATTAAAATAATATGTTTTAAATATCATCCGAAGTCTACTACCAATCGCAACACTCGTTTAAAATTAGTTTATCTGTAATAACTGGTACTAATATCTTTTGTGGCTTAAGTCCTGGTAGGCAGCTAAGCACTACACAGCCACTCACTCACTCCCTACGAGTGGGATGAGGGAGAGAAATGGAAAGATAAAAGTGTGAGAAATTGTGGGTTGAGATAAAGACAGCTGACTAAGTAAAGCAAAAGCTTCATGTGCAAGCAAAGCAAAATAAAGAATTCATTCACTCCTTCCCATCAACAGGCAGATGTTCAGCTATTTCCAGGAAAGCAAGGTCCATCACGCGTAACAGTTTATTGGGAAGACAAACACCATCATGCTGCACATCACTGCATGCACCTTCTGTCCCTGCAGCTTTTATTGCTGAGCATGGTGTCACATGGTGTGGGACATCCCTTTGGTCCATTTCGGTCAACTGTCCTGGCTGTGTCCCTTCCCAGCTTCTTGTGCACCTCCAGCCTCCTCACTGGCTGGGGAGCATGAGAAGCAGAAAAGGTCTTGGCTCTGTAAGCACTGCTTTGCAACAGCTAAAATATCAGTGTGCTGATAATTGTTTTCATCAAAAATCCAAAATGCAGTATCATATAAGCCTATGTGAAGGAAATTAACTCTATCTGAGCCAAAACCAGGACAGTATCCACCCCATATTTTGTACCACTTATGTCATGCCCAGGTCCCACAGGATCCTGTTTGTCCTTGTTAACCAGTACCATTTGGTTAATGTGCAGATATCATTCCTTTAGTCTGTAAACAGTGAAATGTCCATATCATGTCCATTGAGTTCTTTTAGTCATCTTAGGTTGTGTCTGTTATGGTGGTCACTCAGGACAGGCGATGCAGTGTTTCATAGACTTATTGGACACCAGAGCCATTTCAGGTTGGGTCCCTACTGCACTTGCACTGATTTTTTTGAGACTAATTGTCTTTTGGTTTCAGTGTTTTCCTGCTAAAGCAATTCCTATAACATGCCAACTCAGATCATGGGTTACAACAATTTAAAGGTATATCCATGACAGTCTCCACCCCTTGTCCTTTTGGACTGGGCCATATGGTTTAACACTGCAATGAACTCCTGCCTTCATCCCTGCTCCAGCCTGGACTTGTCCATTGGCCAGAGGCCCTTAGAGATATACCTGTTGTGGCAGGGCTTCGTCCATGAGCCTCAGTCCCTTCAGAGGTCTACTTGCTGTATTGTGGACTTATCCATGGCCACAGATGCTTTGAGGTGTGCCTGATCTGGTGTGGACTTTTCAGAGCTTGCTTGACTTACTGGGTTACCTGTTTTAAAAAAAATAAAAAATCGTACAGGTGAGAATTTGCATCTACCTAGTTAGGTCCTGATCTATTGCCTGGGGAATAAATGTGGAAGATGGAAGTTAATTCCAAGAGGTATTTACACAAGTCCCCAGATGGTTAATTTAAATATTATACTCTGCTCAGGAGCATTTCAATTGATGTTTAAGTTAATATTCTGATTTCTTATTATTTTATCCAAGAAGGTGTGTCCATTTGATTTTTTTTTTCATTTGTCTCTTTTGTCAGATAAGTACTGTTCTGCATTCTCTGAGTGAGATGTTATGGAGCAGTTTAAGCAAAGTCAACTCCCAGCTACCAGTAGTGCTACTGATATTCTCCAATTTTGTTTAAATACATATTTAAACAACGTACAACACCCCATTGAAATAATAAAGTTTTATTGTGGCAGAACAGTGGTTACTTGGAGTTGCGGAAACTCATTCAGTCTAGACCACCAGCTGGATCAATGCCACATGACGATCCATTAGACCAGCAGGGTGCTCTCATTAAATGACCTTTATGTCTTGTGTTAAGCCAAATCCATTGCCAGGGTTAAGTTACGCTAATAAATCTCTATTGAATTTGAGAATCAGTGTTCATATACTTTTATGCTAGTCCTTGTTCTAGTAATTTTTCTTTTATGTATGCCTCTGAACTTTCTAGCTGTAGATGACAATAACAGCAGTACCACCAAATATTTGGCAAAGACTTTGTGAAATTTTGGCCTGGTTCTAGCCTCAGTTGGCTTAGTTATATCCTCAGATACATGTTCACAGCTCCCAGGGACTTAAGTGAATGTTATATATATCATGTATTTGAAGACAAAACTGAGACTAAAATATTTAACTGTTGAGCTGTCCTTAACCGCAGTGAGAATACTCGGATGTATAAATTTTCTAGGAAGACAATTGTTTCATTCTTCCGCAGTAGGGAAAACGTGTTATATTTCCTGTCCTTGTTTTACAGTACCTTACTGCTTCTGTTTAAAAATCTGTTTAGGTTATTTCCAAACTGTAGCTGGCTACTTGATAATTGCTTGCCTAGTTGGCAATACAGTACATTTCTGTGCTTTTTGATGGGATTTCTTCCAGCACGGGGGTAAAAAAAAAAAAAAAAAAAAAAAGGCTAATAAGAAAGTGGATTCACTTAAATATGCATATCATTAGTATCACTGAAAAATAGTGATTTATTATAGTATCTTTATGTGCAGGTGTGCAGGTCAAGATTGCTGGTTGAGTGTGCTGGGTGGTGTAAAATGCCCAGTGAGATGGTTCCTGCCCTACAGAGTTAACCGTCTATACAGACAAGTTGAAAAGCAGAGGAAAAAAAGCATCGTTATCCCCAATTTACAGCTGGGTAAACCAAAGCTCAACGAGATTAAAGGTCTGTCTAGACTGAGAAACTACAGTGTGTTTAGCAGGTGCATGGTAACACATTTTAATGAATCTATTTCTCATCATCTCTTGATGGCCAGAGTGCACAAACAGACTACTATTTAAAAACTGGTTGTGGCCAATGATATAGCTACTCTTGGGTGAGTGGTGGCAGTTTTTTTTCTTACAGCAGCAATTTACAAGCACAACAGCATGTGTATGTTTCCAACTAGTTCTGAAATAATTGCATTGTTCACATTTTGTGTGTACATGTGAACTATCCTTTGATATCCTTTTATGGGGAAATGGTTTCAAATTGATAGAGGGGAGATTTAGACTAGATATAAGGAAAACGTTTTTCGCAGTAAAGGTGGTGAAGCACTGGCACAGGTTGCCCAGAGAGGTGGTGGATGCCCCGTCCCTGGAGACCCTCAAGGTCAGTCTGGACAGGGCTCTGAGCAACCTGATCCAGCTGTAGGTGTCCCTGTTCACTGCAGTGGAGTGGGACTGGATGCCTTTAAAGGTCCCTTCCAACTCAAACATTTCTATGATTCTATTTTATGAACATGCTGGAAAAATATGAAACTTCAAGTTGAATATTTAATTTATTAAAGAGGTGGGCAGTATACTTCAGATTCAAAATGAAAACCAGATTAAATGTGTTTGCCTTATACTGTTATTTAATTGGCTAGAGGAGTTTAACAGATGAGCTCATTTTTAGCAGTGTTGTCTGTTGTACCCAAGGGGCTATTGAGAGATGGCTATCCAATTCTGAAGCACCTGAGTGACTTAAAAGAGTAACTCAGATTCTCTAGAGCAGCATAGAGATTTGGGAGCCTAGTTTCCAGTTGTTTTTAAGGAGACCTCTGCCTGTAAGTATGCATGAATCTTTAACATGTGGGCTTTAAAGAGTGATTTGCTAACCAATTTCAGAAGAAGAGGACACCAAATTTGCAGTTGTTATGGTTACTTCTCGAGTAGAATCCTTCTAAAACACAGCTGTTTAGTGATTTCTATGAACAGTTCTTGTCCTCTTGGTTTAGGAGTTTGCTTCTCCCAAACAAATGTAGTTTTGTTGAAAAGACATAAGATATTTACTCAAATGACCATACCCAAACCTGTAGGAGATTTTGGATGTGACAATCAAAGCTTTTTATGTCTTTGCATTCAGCAGAAAGGCACTAAACAGACAAGCATGTTGGATGAATTGTCAAATGTATTTTTATTACCTTTTGACATGATATTTTTAGTGGCAGTAGCTGAGATCAGTGCCTGAGAATTTAAGCTACTCTCCGTGCATTGTTTGTTCAGGACAGTCCTTACACTGAAGATCCTGTAACCAAAATAAGGAGAGACAAAGAAGCATATAATGTACAAATGAGAAACTGGTGACTAAGGGGTTTGCCAAAGGCCATAAACAAGTGGGAGAAGATACTTAGATCCCTCACACAGGTGGTATGCCAACACCAAAGTTGATCTGCATCCATGGACAAAAGAGAGGGAAATTTCCAGCACCCGATCTTTTGCATCAACATCTGTTCTGCAGGCTAACACATGCGATGAAACCATTAGTCCCCATAGATTACAAGTCATATTGCCACTGATGGAAGTGGAACCAAGATTTTAGGCAAGATATCTATCTCCAGAGTTGTCGGGGCTTTAAAAATTGAAGTGTTTACTGTAGAGAAGGGTGAAATTCCTTACTGAAACATTCTTTGTTCCTTCTACATTTGCACCTTAGGGCAACTTTTTACAAGAGCAGATGTAACGTAAGCCAGCCAGTCCCACTGTTAGATACCTAGCTATTTTACTGTTTTGAAACGTACCGGTAAACTGACAGTTAGAAAGTTACAGATCCACAAAAATTGAGTGTAATTTTTAAGTAAAGTTGTACTTTAACTACTACTTTGATTTCTGTTTGATGGAACATAGCACTAGGATGTGTAGTGGTTTTTTTTTCAGGTCAATAAAAATATAGCAACTCAATAATGACACAGAGTAAGTAATGCTTTCTTTAAAATGTCAAATGGAATGAATGATACTCTAGGCAGTTTAGCAGAGTAACTACTACGACAGGATTGGTGTCTTGTGCTTTACAAATAAACTTCTTTGCTCTGAGTCAACATCTGCTTTGCCTTGGCCTTCATTTAGCAGCAGGAGACCATTATCCTGTGATGACTTTCTATTCCACTGACATCTCATCTGGTACACCGATATTCTTAGCATTTTACTCCCCTGCTGTGCCCCTTCCCCTCAGCCACACACACACAAACACTCTTTATCTCAGCCTGTAGAATGCTATGTTTTGCTGTTTCTGTGAATAACCGATTATACATAATACAATCAATCAGTTGCTTCTGCCGCTAAGGAGAAGTGTGTCCTTCCAATTAATTTCTTTTATCCTAATAAGCAAACAGCAGCAGTCTTGGATGGATCGCTGTACATAATCACAATCATGAACATTTATTTAAACTGCCCTGATACTCAGAATGTGAGAACTAGACCATCTGAGAAGACAGATTTCCTTGCAAAAGTTCTAGCCTTTCTGTTCTGACCTACTTATTGCCAGGGATAGGAAAATGAAGAATAATAATGAAAACGAAAGTTTTTCAAAGGCAAGCCTTGTTTTAGTTTTGGGGCAAAAATTTCGAGGCAAACTGATTTCCCCAGCCTCATTTGAAATAAGCTGTTATTCAGATTTACTAACCTGTTAAGTTTACACTTTGGGGGCAGGTCATTTATAATGCTGTGTCTCTTTAATACAAGAGAATACATCAAAGCAGGAGTTTATTCTTCTTGACTTTAAAATTTTTTGACACAGAGGAAAGAAGAAAATTGTAAGATTAAAATGTGACAATGCCCGTACTGGAGCAGTCCAGAGGTCCATTTATCCTGAAGTGTCCACAAGAAGATGCTAAAGTATTAAGTGTTAGAAATAGGGCAAGAATTGTGTGATCCTTTCCTTGTACAGCCTTCCTGCTTGCATGATGGTGTAAGGACTAGATGAACCCTGCGGGCAGGGCAGGGAAGGAAATTGCTGTTATGCTTTGCAGAGCTTCTGGAAGCACTCAATGCCTAATGGGGTGAGAAGTTTCCTCCTTCTCTGTCTTTTTCTGTCTGCTACACAGACGTGTATATCCCCAAATGTGCTAAAGTAACAGCACCGTTATGTTGTGGGAGTGTGTGCATGCTTTTTAAGCTGGTTTGCTGGATGCGCCCAGAAGGCACTCTGGATGAGTCAGTCAAATGCATGCATTTTCCCTGTATGTCCTTTTGAAGTGCCTGTAGTGAGTACAAAAGCCAAAGCTTATCCTTCACTATTGTTTTTAATCTAAGTAGGACTAAAAGAGAATGCGTTATATGATAGGTTTACAGGCAGGATTTGAACCTGTCACTTAACCAGCAGCAAATTACATCTCTCACATTAAAATACAGCCTCCTCAATACTGTTTATTATACCTGAGTGTAAGCTGATTGTGATGGACTGAGGTTGTCAACTGATGCAAGTAAGCAAGACAAAGATGGCTTTGTTTGATTTTCTTTTTTTGCCTTGAGATGTTTAAACTAATGCATCTGTGTATGACCAACTGCAGACCTCTTCCATTTACCATTTTTAGCATAAAAGTATGATCCATACGTTTTCTTTTCTGTCCTACTTTCTTTAAAGAACCACTGTGGGATCTTGGAAGATAGAGCTGCTATTGCTGCCTCCTGCTTCAGATTATTTAGTGCATACTGCAGAACCGCTGTGTGTATTTTTCTTGTTCATGGGTTGTTTCACTGCTTCATACTTAAACAGCTAGAATGAACTGGCATTCAGTAATAGTAGCTTACTCTAGATGAAGCTAACATACAGGTCTTTATAGTAATTTAAACTAGTTTTCATTGAAACAGCATTTTCCTAGTTCTGTTTTTTTGGCTGTATTGTAGACTCATACTCTTCATCTGTTGCCAAAGAGTGGACATTTTGTGAAGCTAATTAAAAGGAGAAAGTAGGAGAAGAGCGCAGACCTTGTCCCAGCTGTGTCCTGGATTTGTTTGGAATGTTTTCAGAAATACTGTTTTCATCTTGTACTAAAGTATCTTGTCTTTTGGAATATTTGCAGTCATGTCATGCTATTACTCAGCCAGCTTAGAGGACTGCATGGAGACGAGTAGCCTAATCATGCCCTTTTATGCACTGTCTTGGAGTAGACATAAATTTAGCACGAGATACCTCTTTAGATCACAAGGAATGTGAAAGTAAACCAAATAAAAAAAAAAAAAGTTGAAAAATCCCAATTTGTATTTGAAGAAGACTGAAACAGTGCCATTTTAATCAAAGGCTATGTTAGAACTGTATGTAAATGGAATATTGCTAAATTTTGAGTAATTCAGAGAGGATCACAACTAAAGCATGGTTGCTGTTAGTTCTCACTTCTTTACTGTGAGACGACAATGTATTAATGTGAAGGTGAGAATATGATACTCAGTCTCTTCTCTGCCCTGTTCTTGTCTGAAAAGGAAGTATTTTCAGAATAGTTTTTTTTTTTACCATTTTTACTGACATCAGGAAAAAAAGCAATTACTCTGTTCATTTATTTTAAAAAAGAAAACGTCCCTCAACCACACCTGTATATGAAGAGTATATACAAATAGTGCCAAAAAAATGTATACGCATTTAAGAAAGGAAAAAACTATAAAAATATAAAATTAAAATATACCAATAACAAAAGATGAATGCAAGCCACGTTTGACTTCTGCATTTACAAGAGATGTTCAGAGTGGTGACCATCAGCGTCCAGACACTTCTGATCCTGGCAAACTACTGCCGTGCTCCCGCCAGGTTGTCTGCCTGCCCAGCCTGCCGCACGGTGACGCCAGTGCCCATCTGGGTAACGCCATCTTCTGAGCAAGCATCGTGCTGCACACTGCTGCTGTAATTCAATTCAGCCTCAAAAAATAATACATAGGTTACATCTCTTAACATGTGTATGCATTTTTTGGCATCCCCGGTATTTTGGTGAATATGAAAGGAAAAATGAAGAGGAGTAAAGGGAGAGGTTCTGTCTGAACACCATGAAACACTTCTTTAGTGTGAGTGTGACTAAGCACTGGCACAGGCTGCCCATAGACACTGTGGGGTCCCCTCCTTGGAGTTCACCCAGGCTGCCCAGACATGGGCCTGGGCACCCTGCTCTGGGTGGCCCTGCTGGAGCAGGGGCTTGGGCCACCTCATCCATTCCGGGATTCTGAGAGTATCCCAATGCTTCAGGGGACTTAGTGCTCCCTGTGGGACACTGTGGGGCTCTGTCACTTAATCAGTTATGCCCTTGCACAACTTCATGAGATTGTTTCCTGCTTTATAAAAATGATGCTGCTTGCTTGCTGCGTGAGTTCTAGAGAGATGCTATGAAGAAAAGATGCAGAGAGATTAGCAAGAAAAAGCAGTGAATAAGGCTTGAGAAATTGGCAGTGTGATTCTTTCTTTGGTTCTCCTCCCTTATGGATTGGAAAAAAAGTACTCTGTTGAGGCAAACTGTTAATGCATAAAAACCTGTGAACTGTTTTGTTGGAGGAAGACATTGAGTTATCTGGGTCAGCACTCTGTCCTAACAGTGCCAATAGCTAGTGCGCTAAGAAGATGCAACTAACAAATAACAGATCCCACCCTATAGCTGAAGACTGAAAATATTATGTCCAGAAAGAAATTTTCTGTCCTCAGATATTAGCTTATTTAGTGTATTTCCTAAATTACATGAGTTTACACTGTACCAAAATAAAAAGGGAGATTTTAATATAACTTGTGATATTCTTGTTATCCACAGACATGTCTCATCTTGTTCATTCCTGAATTCCTTCAGAATTTAATTATTTCTCATTAAGTGGCATTGTTTTGTAAGAAGGAGGGCATCTGGAAAATCTGCAGGAAAATCTGTATCTTCCAAGGACAGGATGGACTCTCTTTAACAGAGAGATAGCAGGAGATAATCTAGGCAATTTTAAACACTTTTCATCTTTTCTAGCCAAATGTATGAATCCTTAATTGTAAGATTTGTCTGTATAGGAAACATACTTTGATGGAACACACTATCTATAAGCAATTGGATCATCTATTCAAGGAATCAGGCCAAGGAGATCCAAGGTCCAATATGCACAGGATAACTTGTCAAGTGTGTTTGGATAGCTAATACTGATGGTTTTGGCCTTGATTTTGGGAATGAGACAGTCCTTACCAGGACAGTGAAGTACTGGACACCCCTTAGGCTGTTGTTTGAGAGCTCCACTGGGGCTACAAGTGCTCTCCAAACAGGTAGTGAGCCTGGAAGCGTGAAGCCAGCGTGTGTAACACATATGATGGACCTGCTATTAGGTAGTTTGGTATGCCACACAGATAAACATGTCTGCAAGCTATCTGTGGAGTTGAAGGGCATACGTATGGAAGGTGGGAGGGAAAGTCAACAATATTCGTAAGCTTGCAGTCTGACATGAAAGGCTTTATAAACTTAGTTGTTGAGTCTCACCCTTTATATAACTGTAACTTCCAGGCACAAACTTCAGAGCTCTTACTGTTTAATTCTGTTAAAGAGTCTCAAAAGTATTAATAGAGGGTTTTTTTTTTCTCTGCAAATACTCTAAATAATGAAAATTACTTGTATGAATGATGAGGTAAACCAAATACCATCTAAAGTACTTTGTGGTTTTATTCAAATAGATGTTTGTAAATACTTCTTGCAAAGGATTTCTTTACCCTGTATTTTCTAAGCATTAAACCTCAAAAAAAAAAAAAAAAATCCTGTGTTGTCAATGAAAGCATTCAATAGAAAACTAATCTACAGAAGTACCTTTCTCAGAATGTGATTTCATTATCTGACATATTTCTTTAAACATATATTTCTTAAAATCGTAGAAGCTTAGTATATAATATATTCATACAACTTTGTCTTTACTTTCTTCTATGTTCTTGTTTCATCTAATTCCTTTTTTTTCTGTCCATTTTTTTCTTCGTGTTTTTTACCATACTGCTGGGTGAATTTAGAGTATCAGATTTTTATTTGTATGCGTTTTCTACATCTTAGCTCAGCTGACTATCTAATATGTGTTGAAAATTATAATTTCTCATTTTTTTCAGCACAGATTCTTTTTCAGTGCTGACAGTACACTAAAGGATGTCTGTAAGCAGCAGCTCTGCTGGGACATTTAATGTTCTGCCTGGTTACAGCTATGGCACCCTCCACACCAGTCACTCACAGAAGTTTTAGTCTTGTTCAGCAGTCATTCTTTGATGCTCCTGGAATGCAAAGGATTCGTTACTAGTCCGTGCAAGATATATTGCAGAGTATATAGATGTACGGAAGTTGGAGCTTAGCTGTTTTTGGGGACTGCCAAAGTTTCACTGTAAACACAACTTCAAACAGAGCTGCTTTCTCTAGGCTTACGTTTATTCTGAAATTCACAGCTTGTTTTCATTGTGAATGTGCTTGTGGGAAAAGTGTGTTAAAGCAGATAATTTTTGCCATTGCCCAGAAATCATTGCTGTATAGCTAGGTACAACTGGACTGTTTGGGCAATACAAACTGTTCTCTCTGGATTTTATTTGAGTGTGTTGGCACTGGATTCAAGCCCAGAAGGTAAACTTGATGGCTGGTGTTATAAAAGCCTGTTCCTGCTTTCACTAAGGTTGTCAACTGAGTAACTGCAGTAGTCTACAAACTACTGAAACTTTTAACAGTTCCAGCTTTTGGATCCCAGTCTTTGCTATACTGAGAGTTCGTCCCTGTTTTGGAACAGCAGCATTCCTCCGGAGCCTTGGCTGCCATCTCGTTAGCATGAAGCAGCCTGCATTGTGAAAGTCCTGCCTCTGTTGCTCAGCACCAGGAATCTTCTCACACCTGAATGTCGCTTGTTCGTGGCATGCCATGTTTTTCACTAGGACTCAGATCGAAACAGAGAGCCATTTCAACAGGTTGAATTCTTTGACTCTTTACACAGACAGTAGCCACAGATGATGAGTTTCCATTTGGCTGAAGATAGGTTTGAATTGATATGCACAACGCACCCGAATTCCAGGGAGCTCAAGATCTTCTTCTGACTCATTAATGGCCATCATTAACCTTGATAGAACCTTTAATGGACATAGTAATATTTGCATTTTGTCCAATCCTATTACTCAGATAACTGCCGACAGTCAGGCAGTACTGTGTTATCTGAGAATTAACAGATAAATCTTCCCCATGCACTAATGCCTAAGTAGCTGGAGTTTTAACAGAACAGCTAATGCGACAGGTCTTATGATGTTAATTGGGGCAGAAAATGAAATATTTCTACTTGGTAGAAAAGAACAAATGTCCCAACTTAAGGTGCAGACAAGTTTCTGACTTGCCAGCAATTTAA
>VXAV01008429.1:160189-179987 GCA_013399715.1 Alectura lathami | reverse complement strand
GAAAATATAGTCCGTCATCAGCAATTTCCATCTCAAACTCTCTCTCTGTTTTAGTAGATGGCCAGCATTAATTTATATTTTTGGACCATGAGCAGGAGATGTCGTGGACAGGTGTCTTAGCAATGAGCTTCTGAGGCTAGAAACATTCTTGGCTGGACCTGTCACCTCATCTAGATAAAACAGACCCTCATTGCCTCAGTTTGAGAGGGGAAGTTTTGGCATAAATAATTATTTTGCCTGGTTTTAGATGTCTGTAGACACTATCTCTACCTTTTGGACTTCCGAATACAGAACTTTGGGTCACTGTGTCATCCATATTTCCCCATGTTTGATTTCACACTGTGAATAACTTCTTTTAAAAGAACATACCACTCCTAGACTATCTTCAGTACATCAGAAGGAGTTGTTTAGATACATATTCTGGGACTAGATTTCACTGAGCCTTTGGAAATGTCATTTCCCTAGAATTTTTCAGTTATGCGTTTGAACTATTTCATCAAATAAAGTTCTTTTTCTTATGTATACTTAACACTTTCCATCAAAGTCACTGGCAATTATGATTTTTGCAGCTCAGAGCTCAGGTCTCAGTGTTTTAGTACGTGACAACTTAGCTCATTATCTCAGCCGCAACAAAAATAAGATGTAGAACAAGATGCCTTGAAAAGGAACTGTTGCCAGGAACTCCACGAATAATGATAGTTGTGTTTGGCTGCAGGTTTTACCTGAGAGATGCTCATATGCTACTTTGCTAAGTATCAGTATGACACAGTAAAATTGCTAGATAAACCTGGCAAGCATATAATGTATTTTCATCATGCAGCCTTCTGTGTAAAAGAGAAGCTTTATTCATACCAACAAAATGCTCTTTTACTAGCTTCTGCACAAATGGTCACTGAAGATTAATAGCTAGGGGCAAAGGAAAAATATTATTGTAGCTGAAAAAATGGCCTGGAAAGATACGTAAATTGGAGAGAGACCTTACCTTTTCTTTTAAAAACCCAAGTGAATAGAGATAGATGTAGTGTGTTTCAGTGAGTTTTACTGTAAGAAGGAGGTGAGTAAGGAATAAGTAACCCTTACTACTAGCATCACTGTTTGGAGTTTCCGATTTATCAGGCAAGACAGAAGCATGGTAATTTACCATTTACATGGTAAATATGAAGGCAGACCACCAGTTTTTTTCCTTCAGTAAGTATTCAGCCTTTAAAGAAACCAGTCCAGTTCCTATGCTTGTGTACCTTCTGCTTGGAAATGCAGTGTCATTTAAAATCAGTCACTGTTCATCAAAGACATAGGCTACCTGGCAAGGGAAAGGACCACCTCTCAGTAAGTTGCAACTGTTTTTTATATTTGGTGCAATGAAATCTGGATTAGGTTCCAAACAAAACTGTTCTACTCAACAGAAATAAAACTCTGATCATTATGTACACAGAAGTCTGTATTTGTACTTTGACTAGAAATCAGACTAAACCTTCTTCTTCAGTTGGCACTTAAAAGTCTGTGTATAGCTCAAGGTAAATAACAAAAATATAGTGTTTTTTATTATATTTTTGTGTTTTAGTGTACTTCCATGGCTTACAGCAGTCAGAATTTGATTGCATTTCCAAATACTATTGATGCTGGAAAACCAGGGCTGCTTTTCCCCCATTTAAATCTCTTGATTTCTGAATGCAGTGTGATACATGTAACTTGCTGCATCTATCTCAAGGCATTTCAGAAGGTTGCTGGCTGCCAGTCTTTTTTCAGCACAACTGCTATTGCATTTATCTAACAAGTCTGGTACATACACTGCTGCAAATAATGGTAGTGGTCAGCTGAGACCAACTAGACTTACCAGTATTTTCCATTTTTAATGAAAATTGATTTAATCAGGTTTTTCTTCTCATGAAAGAAAACTCCAGACATAAAAAAAGAGCAATGCTTCAGGTGCACTGAACCACACATTTCTGTTCTATAAAATAGCAAAGAGGAGAGGCTGTAGTCTACAAATGGAAGGAGGTTGATTGCATGAAGCTCTGCTTATGGAATGGGCAGCAGGCGTGTCAGTGGGTTGTAAGTCAGAAAGGAGACCGATACAGTGTGTGCTCCCAGCTGCCTGGTAGTCGTACTAACACTACTTCTCAAAAATACTCAGGACCTGATGTGAGCACACCAGTCAACAGCATCCTTTTCTACCTCTTACAATTTGCAGCGACAGTGCCTCAGCTGTCATTCAGCATTTCTGAAAACATTCAAATAGACATGTCAGAAGGCACAGTTTACAAAATTGTCATGCTCTTCATTGATCCTCTGGGGTTTAAATGCTGTAATAAAAATGAAATAACAGATTTAAAAAAAAAAAAAAAAAAAAAAAGAAAATGCTTTCTCTTTTTTCATCAGAAATAAGATGATGAAACTTATCATCCTGTAAATATCAATCTGAAGATAAAAAAAGAGAAAGAAATATAGTTTTCATTCAACTTATGTTAAACTACTTTAAAATTTTGTTTTTTCTTGACTAGCTTCTTGAGTGTCCTGAAAAATTATACAGGTGGTTGGAGAGAGCTGCTTTCATAGCATTGCTCCTGTTGGTGAATTATAGTGATCATAATGTATTTTTCATAAACAAGGCTTGGTACTTTCCTGGTTCTTCTTTTATTATTCCTTCTAGTGATCTGTAAGGAACTTGGAAACTTACTTTTTGTTTATTAAAGTGCTCAAGTAAAATATGTTGCAACGTATCACAGCTTTAGAATGGCTGTATATTTGACATTTTGTCTCCCCAGATAAACTTCTGCTGCTTTTACATTTTCTGCTCTGAAGAAAGAGGAAGTACTTAGCTCCATGTAGAATCATCAGAATGGGAATCTTGTTGTAAGATTCATTTGTTATGGATTTATTTTACTTTGGAACGATAAATTGAAACCCTCATCCAGGAAGGACTCTTTAAGCTGCCGTTTTGCCCTTCTATTCCCCTATTCAGGCTTTTAGGAAAGTCTCAGAGAAGTTGTATAAGTTAAGAGGGGTTAAGACTAAAAAGTTATTTTTAATTGATGTTTGTTGGAGGTGGGACTTGAGCATAATTCCAGATACACATAGGCACTAACTTTGAGGAATCCTATATCCAAACCTTGAACTTGTGGCTGAGGCAGGGCTATGATGTGACCTAACAGTATTTGTCATATCTAGGAGTGCAGTTTGCTAGCCAAGGAGAAGTGCTATATTTTCTTCTAGAATGCTGTAGCCAACGTTTGTACTTTATGTACACATAAACACAAGCACACATGTCTATTTCCCCTTGAGTGTAAAGAATTCATTAGGATCCCACTTTCACGCTTTCATCAGATCTTGTAACTAGCCAAGGGAATGTAGAGAAATCATGGCAAGGCATAGACAATTTTGTGTTCTTCAAGATGGATAATACGTTAGCAGTATAGTACAGAGAGTCCCTGCCACGTGAACCAAGAATTCAGAACGCAAACCATCAGGCCTACAGGAGAGGTTTGTTTTATCTGAACTTGGAATAAATGGAACTACAAAAACAAACCAATTTACTTTCAATCCAGATGACCAGCTGGAGGGATTCTTCAGCTAAAGACCAGAAACAGTTGCTGATACCTTTTCTTAACAATTGGAAGCCAGTCTGCTGTTTCCAGTTTTCTCCTTTTATGATACAGCCTCAGGTTCTTGTCCAGATCAGGCGAAAGAAAACCTTGAAGTCATTTGTCACCCATTTCATTTTGTTTCTTGTCCTTCCTGAAGATAATGAATGAGTGACTACTCATCTCTGTTATGTGGCATGCGTTTACAGTATTTCCAGTAAGTAATCTCATCAGGAAGTCTCTTTTTCCTCTGTAGGAAGTACCTTTCTCTATAGAGGTTTTGGAAATCCATGCCATCGAAGGTAACATACAGTCTTTGGGACAAAGGTGGCTTATGACTCAGCTTAGTGTGTATGGCCTGTACTGTGTTACTTGGTTTTATAATGGAAGACTAAATTCTAGACTGCAGACATCACTGTCTGTGCTAGTGTGTTAATGTACTGGCTTTTCACCTTTTAAAAAATTGGTTAAAACTTATTTCACCAAGAAGTGACAATGAGTATAACAGCCTGGAATGACTCTGTGTTCTCTATTACACCATGTAGCACAGTGAGCACAACCAGCAGACATCGCTCAAGAAAAAACAGAGACTAGAGCAGCTTCTTCCTTTCCAAAAAATGTATGAAGACCCACCCCATAGTATTTAAAAGTAATCAACAAAGGGCAAGAAAAGGATACTGGCTTGAGGCAATTTCAACTGTATGAAGTGTTGAAGTTTTACCAGTGTCCCATTGCAGTCAGTTCTTTGTTTTGCTCCCTAATTCTACAAGACTATAGCCCTTGTTATGGAATGCAGATTACAAATAACAAAATGGCCATGGTTTTTCAAAACTTTAGCACAGTTCTGATTTCTTGATATTTTAGGCAGCAAGAGCCTTTGTATTTTTAAAGTCTGTAGGTTAAAAAGGCATTTCTTAAATCATTTGTTTGTTTTAATAATGAAGCTTTGAAGTTAGAATCATAGAATCATAGAATCATAGAACGGCTTGGGTTGGAAGGTACCTCAGGGATCATCTAGTCCCAACCCCCCTGCCGTGGACAGGGCTGCCAGCCACTAGCTCACTAGATCAAACTGCCCAGGAACCCATCCAGCCTGGCCTTGAACACAGCCAGGGATGGGGCAGCCACAGCTTCTCTGGGCAGCCTGTTCCAGCGCCTCACCACTCTCTCAGTGAAGAATTTCTTCCTGATTTCCCACCTGAACCTCCCCTCTTTCAGTTTTAGCCCATTCCCCCTTGTCCTACCATTATCCACACCCGTGTAAAAAGTCAGTCCCCCTCCTGCCTGTAAGCTCCTTTCAAGTATCGGAAGGCAGCAATGAGGTCTCCCCGGAGCCTTCTCTTTTCCAAGCTAAACAATCCCAAAGTTAGTGTAATATGCTTTCAGTGAATGGTTTCAAAGCATCGGTGTCAGAAATAGATTTTTAAAAAGCAGCTTTCATCCTTAAGAGATACCAGGAACCCTATTGAATTCACAGGAAATTCTGTCTTACTCGTCTACTCCACATGTCTACCCTATATGTTCCTGCTGTTTTCCTCATTGTCACGAAAATGTACAGAAAATCTAGATAACTTCCAGGGATTAATTTACTGCAGGGAAGAGTGCAGTGAGCTTTCATGTTGCTAGATGTGGTGTAAACTCTTACATCGTGTGCTAAGCTTGCAAGGTGTCTGTGCAGCTCTACCAGTCAGACTGAGGTAGCATCGCAGCTGACAGTTCCTACTGATTACGTGTGCATTACAGGGTTTAGATAACCTCAGTACCCATAGATAGATTCCAGGACAAGATTCTCAGCTCAGATATGTTCCATTTGCCTTAGTTGGACAGTTTGTACAGATTGAAAACTTAGCCTACAAATATTCCTATTGACTTATACAGAGAATAGCCGTGCAATGATATAAAAATATTTAAGTTAAAATAGATGGGAAAGCTGGCAAAGAAAGAGATGCAGATTTTTATTACTGAATGAAAATCTACTAAGTTCTAGAATTTCTGTTGTAAAATGTATGTGCTATGAAATACATATAAAGAAGAGTACATTTTCATATGTGGATTACTAAATGCTATAAACAGACAGGGGAATATTATTGCAAACTCCTCCTCCAAGGCACAAAGAAATAGGGTAATTTTCTAAGATCACAAAAGTCTATTAGGGTAGCCAGCAACAGATTTGCACCAGATCCAGCTCAGTACTCACTGGACTCTTTCACCTCTTAAGAGCAATTTCGTGTAGTGAACAGCCTTTAATACATTAAGAGGATACTACGCTGATCTTTATTGCATCAAACATGTGCAAAAGTTACTATAATCTAGGCGGAAATATTTTAACCCACTCAACTTTTAAGTCTGTGGGTGGGCCATTGTGGATCCACAATTATTTTCAGGTTTTGGGCACATTTCTACAGCAGACATATCTATTTTTCTCTCTTTATTTTGGTCAAAGAGCAGCACATTATCTGTGGCAACTTGTAACCACTTTAAAATAGCCTTGAAGTGGCAAATTATGACAAATTTCATGCTCCGCAAAGTTTCCAGGGACCAAAAAATTTTAGCCAAGTGATTTTTTAAAGGCTGCAAACAGCTCTTCATAATATCAGCATCTTTAAGTTTTCTATGTTCTCTGTTTACTAGAAACATTCTTACTTTTCTAAAATATTTGGAAATACTGGAAAAAATAATAATCTTTCAGAAGCTTTGATTTTTTGCCTTATATATTTTAACTTCCTGTGTGGTCAATGTTCTGAGTTCAGTGACTTCATTGTCACTCTTTAAGTTTTGGTTGCTGCAGATTTTGTCTGAAAACAATGCCTAGTCTATATATCATTCTATTATGGAGAGTTATGGGATGCTGTACTCACAGTAACTTAATGAGACAAATGTATATGAACTTGTAACTATAATGTTGTTATATAAATGAAGGAAGAAGGCAACAGTCAAAATTAGAACTGTCAGTTTCATACATAGACGAATAAAAGTCTTCTAAGGCTTTAGTTTTTGGAGGAATGCTCTGGAGAAAGCAAAGCAAGCCAAACATCTGTCTATACAGTTGGATTCCTCTGGATTAAGTGGTAAATGATAGACAGACAGCTTGTAACCGCATCCCTGGAGCCCAAGAGTTATACGGAGAGCTCTGGCAGAGCTGGTTTGTCTGGCAGGCTAAAATACAGAGTCTAGGCAGTGACACGGACAGCATGAGTGAAAAAAATCAACACTAGAAGAGGGAAACAATGAAAAGCAATGTTACTTCCCGGAACTCATCTGCAAATAGGTCTTCACCCTAGGAACAACCCCAGAGGAATTTTGCCAGATGGCATGGGGAAAGCATTGACTCATTATTTTTCCTTTTTATGTTCCTATATCCTCCCCTGGATATTGCTGGATTTTTTTCTCCTTTGCTGTCCTTTCTGCCCAAATGGCTGGGTCTTCTGAGAAGGAGCAGGAGGAGGACTGGAATGTAATCTTTAGGGGGAAGCCTGTCATATGAAATGCCCTCAGCAGGGAGCTTGTTTGGAAAGGGTTAGAGTTGTGAAGGAGTGCGGGTGTGCAGCAGCACAACACTGGGGAAAACACCACTTCTTTGTCTTCATCACCAAGCAAATCTCCTCTGGCTTGCCAAGAGTTTTGTGCCTGAAAACAACATGAGGTACATCTGCTATAAACTTCATGTAAAATTAAGACTGATATAGCACATTGCCAAAGAAAGCTATTCTTCGGTGTTTAGGAGCACTGTTGTTTACAGAAGATCTAAATTGAGTTAGCAGTCAGTTAGCTGGTATATTTGTCATCAGTTTTTATTTCATGTGCTAATAGAAATTTTATTTTTTTTTAATGGAAAGGTGAAGGCACATATTGTAGGAGCCAACTACAACATTTCTCTAAAGCTGTGTTGCTCTGCTACTATGCTTTTAGTTGGCTCAAGTCTCACAAACATGGATCATGATCAGCATATAGTTTTGACATAGTTTGCAATTTTGTACCTTAGAGGTGTGTCTCTTGACTAGACAGTAATTGTTGATGAGTGCTTTCAATTTTAGATGTTAGTATAACTTAGTAAACTACCTAATCAGTTCTGACCTGTCACCGGCCATCTTCAGAATTGGAATGTCATACTTGGAGGGGGCTTACTTTTTGTTGCAGTGTGTCCTATGGACCATCATATCCTGTGTGCTGTTTAAAGGCATGAACGAGACGAGCAATTATCTCATCAAAATCCAGAAACTGGAAAATAAGCATATGCACACAGTAGTGAAAAATGTGGGATATATATTCAAACAGGGACATAGAGTCCTAGAATCGTTTGAGTTGGAAGGGACCTTTAAAGGCCATCTAGTCCAGCTCCCCTGCAGTGAACAGGGACACCTACAGCTGGATCAGGTTGCTCAGAGCCCTGTCCAGCCTGACCTTGAAGGTCTCCAGGGACGGGGCATCCACCACCTCTCTGGGCAACCTGTGCCAGTGCTTTACCACCCTTATTATCCTTATAGCATTCTTTCTCTTTTGGAAATCCCTAGGACTGTACGATGCCAGCACAGAAAGCTGGGGTGCTGGATGGCTTTAAAGTAATGGAGACATTTGTCTAACTATAAACTAACTCCCATGTTCTGAAACTTACCCCAGTGCAACGGTAAACAGAAGTGGTCAAAAATCTGAATTTTTCAATTTTATGAGTCAAAGATCATCAATTTTTTTTTTTTTTTTGGGGGGGGGGTGAGGAAGAAAGAAAAAAATCCTCTTTCCACCATTCATTCAGGAAAAAAAAATAAAGCTAGAAGGGAATCAAGGGGCATGTTTTGGTAAGTACATTTGCTATATTTTCTTTTGTAATTAGTAATCCCAATTAGTTCTTAAAATTCTGCGGCTGAGCTTGTTTTATTTAGAGATTTTGTGTAAGAATTCTGATTTCCTTTCTGATTAATTGATACCACGCACCTTCAAAATATGTGGATAGTAGCGTCTGCAAAGATGCTGGTTTTATGTTTTCTCACAGACGGTGTAGTAGTGAGCCAGAAAATGATGTACATGACGTGTCAGGCCTCTCAATGGGATGTAATTTCTGTTACAGAGCTGAGTTTAAATTCAATTTGGCAGATCCATTGCTCACAGTGTATTTGTGTGATCTTAAAAATGTTTCGTTTGAATCTGTGTGCACTACTTCCCAATAAATTCACTTTCTCTAGAATAGTGGCCCTTTTTCACTCTTTTCTAGAAGGCTAAACTCCCATCTCCCTATAAAATGTGAGATGCTTTTAGCAATAGAGGAGATTTCAGTTTTTACAGCAGTGTTGCTTGTTGAGGAGGCCTCAAAAGTTTCCCTACTGAAAGGAAAGACTACAAAACATCCTTGAAAGGTGCCTGCTCATGTCAACTGTTTTTGCAAAGGCCTTCTAAAGTAAAGAACTGGCATTTTCTTTCTAATAGGAAGGATTGAGGAGGAGAGAGAGCTTACACACTGATGATAATTCCTAGCAGGGAATTTTAGTGCTGTCTGTCAGAGGGATGACCAAGCTGGTGCTGTAGAGCTGCCTGCAGCTGTCAAGTAGTTCAAGCACATCTTCCTTCCCAGACCTTGTCAAATGATCAGCAACAAGTGAGTAGCCACAGGCTGCTGGGTCTGGGACTTCGCTGGCTGTAGGAGGAAGCAAGCCAGCAGGAGCCAGGAGGGCCTGCCCTGCTGGATTGTCCTGGCATGTGCACCTAAGAGAGGCCCAGCCTGTGGTCAGCTGATAGGCCCTAGGAAGACCTTGTCATTTGACCAGTCTTTGCTCCAGTCTTTGGAGGTGTGTCTTTTAGCACTTGAAATTTTAAAATTTGGGGCTGTCGAATGAGGGCATGCACTATGTGTTTTAAAGGAAATTTTCCTGTAATGTCAGGAGCACTCCTTCTCAACCCCTACTCCCTGGCTACTGTTTGTGGATCTCATTTCTGTACCTCAGCAATACATGTGTTTTGGCCTGGGTATTAGAATCCTTGGCTTGTTGTGGTTTTCCTTCTTCTCTACTCTGTTCTATTCCCCATTCTGATTTTTTTTTCCCTCTTCCATATTTTTGTGGGAAAAAATAAAGGAAGATAAAGGATAGGGAATGACACATTCCTTTATTTAGCTTTATGAGAAAGGAAACTTCTACTGTACCTTTTCGAATTTTTTTTTCTCTCTTTTTGCTGGATTTCTTTCTTTGCTGTGCATCTCCACATCTCTTTTTCCCATATTTTTTCTCGAGTGCTCAACTACAATTAATTCTGGGTATATTGGATGGTGCACGGGAGTTTTCACATAGTTGTTGGTGTTTTGTTTCCTGTGCAATCTCTAGTCTTTTCTCTGCGAAACAATCCACCTGAGCAGAGAGCATCTTTTCTATCCCTGCCTTGTGAGTTTCAATTCTATTGTAAGCTGTGAGAGAGAACTCCAGAAAACTGCCTGCACCCATCCATAATTAGTTTGAGTGCAGGATGTGGAAAATGGCAGACATAGCAGAACACAGAACAGAAAAGATGAGTAACCTGGCCATGGTTGCTCAGCAAAGTGCTGACAGAGAGAGTCCTGCTCCTCAAGTTTGTGTTCAAAACAGTAAACCATGCAGTTTTTCCAGTGTTATCTAGAAATTTCAAAGACAGAATAACATTCTGTTGTAAAGCTGATAATAGAGAACTACCATCAGGGAAGCACTATTTATAAATGAGAGGGTGGGAAGGCGTATTCTATGCTGTATGCCATAAACAATGAGCGCCAAGGGACTAAGGGAGGTATTTTGATGTTTGTGTGCTGTGTAAAGTTTTATTTAAACACAAACATTGTTAATAAACATAGATTTATATATTTTTTCTTTGATCAGTGAGCTCCAAATCAATGTTAAATGTCTTGCATATCCCATGTTTGCGTGTCTGAAAGGAGAGGAAGAAAGACTCAGGAGCACATTCTTAAATCTGTTACAGTCCTATTTTGTACAAGTTTATGCTAGTATCATGAACACAGAGGTTTTTCTAATACAGTGTAAGACTGCTTTTTCAAACAAAAAGGGCTTAAGTTGCACCAATTAAAATATTTTTAAGAACTTTGTCTTATATTTTACATTCACAAAGTGAAGAAATATACAGGTACAGAATGAAGATTTGGTTTTATAATCTGATTGGAAGCCTTCTGAAATCAAAGGCAAAAACTTTCATTAAATTGATTGGGTTCTGGTTCAGGACCCAGAGAAGGTGCTATATTGGAAAAACCCCATCTGGAAGCTGTATTTGATGTTTGCGAAAATTAAAGTGAATAACTTTTTTTTTNTTTTTTTTTTTTTTTTTTTTCCCTGCACTATGTTGTTCTCCTGCTGTATCCACAGACACAAAAGAATGGGTATATGTTATTTTAATTAGTCCCTGAACTTTCTTCTCTATATACTTTTGATGATCCCAGACCCATGGATATTATATCCCAGGGATGTTGTTACTGTTTATTCTCCAACTCTCACTCACAGACTTTATTCTTTTACTTAGTATGGTGCAAATTGCCTGTTCATCTGTGTCCTCCACTGCCTGGATTACTTCATACTGTTTACATAGCAAAACAAACTATATAACATCCCAGGGGCCTAATGCTACTGCCACAGAATACCGGTGAGTCTAATTGACAACAGGATGTGCCTGTACTTTATGATAGGAGAACCAAGCCCTCATCACAGCCAGCCAAGCCGGAGCAATAAAACTCAGACTTCATATTCTCACTCCTCAGTCTTTGAGATGCAGGAATCCCTAGCTGGCAATATCTCAGATTACCTTTAGCATGATGTGTAGTATGTAATAGTGAAAATTAGTATCAACATTTATACTGGTTCATTGAAGCCAATAATCCTGTTGAAGCTAATTTCACCAAGTTTAAGGTTAAGACAATTACTTGTGAATTTCTGACTCTTAATGCATGGATTGTCTCCTTGCTTTAGAGTACACCATGCTGTGAGTGATACAAAGGTGCCTCTACTGAAATCCTTGCTTAAGGCCAGTGTTTAAAGCAATTTACAGCTGGATCGTTTTCTGTTGTTTTGCCATTCACTCTCTTCTCTGTGGAAGGCAAGAGGAGTCTTGTTTGTCATTCTGTTATTAATGAGGGAAACAGAAGGTAATGCCACAGTAACTGGGCAGGGGAAAACAATTCATCTCTTTCCCTGAGGTTCCATTTGAAGAGCAATTATCTTTTTCTTGGGAGTAGAGATCCTCAGGAGCAGAATATAAAGAGAACTTCTAGGTTAAGCCTGTGGCTACAATTTAGCCACAAAAAGGAGGTGGTGTTGAACAGCAGCAATGAGACAGCTGGCTTTCTGAGTTTGGTTACTTCTCAGAGCTGCAAAGGAAGAAGCATTGTACTCCCACATGAACAGGAAGGAATGAGAACAAGAGTGGGTTCATAAACTTGCAGTAGATATTAGACTACAGGAATCATTCAGGAAAATCTGCATTGGTTGCTTGGAGGTCACCCATGTCATCCCTCATGGACCATCAGAGGAAGGCAGAGTCACAGCTTGACAAATAATCCTGCCTGGCTTCAGTACTTCCTTTTCTAGGTCTCTGTCTCCTCACCATCCCCCACCCAAAAAAAAAAAAAAAAAAAATTACTTACTTGACCAAGAAGCCTGCAAAATTGTGAGATGTGAGATCAGTCTCCAAGAGGGAGGTCAATAATAAATGAAAATGTGGCCCAACCAAATGCTGTTCTATCCTGACCATATCAAGTTATGCAGTTCAGCATACTGTACACCACATCCTGGAAGAACAGCACAGCATGGAAATATCAGTGACTCAGTTGTAACACATGCACTCTGACCTCTTACGTGGAAGAAATCTCACTTCAGCATTCACACCTTGTTTCTTTGAAATGAAACGATGAATCCCATGAAAACTGATGGTGTTCTCTGACAAAATGTCAGACTGTGTAAGACAAACATTCCAAGCTTCTTCTTGAGCACAAGAACAAATTTACCATGAGAGTAAGACATGTGTGTCATCAGGCTAGTAGCCTGATAACAGGCTAGTAACATCACTGGACGCAGTGATAATCCACATGGGTGAACAGTCCACTGGTTGGTTTAGTCTCATCAGATTGAGGCTAGAGTTTATCTTGCATTTTTTGTCTTTTGGCAGCAGCATGCACAGAAACCCCTTCTTTCTCTCTCTGTCCTCCGCCAGTCTGACAAGTAATGCTGTGGTAACGCATATGAACAGCTAAGGCAGATACTGAAGTAGTGAGGATTGCTTAATAATAGCCTGAAGAGAACAGCTACTGAATATGTAGCTAAATCCCGTGCCTGGATGTTGTGGGTCTGATTTAGGTACCTTGAAAGTTGTGATGACAACTTTGGTATTAATTGTGTCATTAAAAATGTGTTGGATCTGTAGTTCATCCACTCCTACCTGGAGGTATGGGAACATGGTGAAACCGTGCAATACATCTCATCCTGTTTTATAGCCAATCCTGTTATTTTCTGAAGAGTATGAACCACAGGGTCTATGAGTGAGCAAGCAGATCTATTTCATTGTACTGCTAATACCCAGTCTAGCCTACCAAGCATAGTTTCGAGCAGCTGACAATCAATCTGTACCAGTCTCCAGTAGTACTTTGGAGTAATGGTGTCATGCCACATGCGTGCTGTTGTTCTTTTTTCTCTCTCTCTCTTTTTTTTTTTTTCCCTAACTAGCTGTTCTCCTCCTAAGCTGTGTCAGCGATGACAGAGGAGTGGGGCAGCAGAGGAAAGGAAGCAGCAGAGGTTGGATGGCGGCACTTTTTAGAAATGCTGTTCCCTTCTGTTCAGAGTAACAGAGCATGTATTGAGGTAATCCGTCATTCAGTGATTAGCCAGAGAAGCATTCCATTAGGTTATAACTGAATGGAGAAATGATTTCAATAATGTTATGCCTTTACTTCGCAAAGTAAAAAAGACAAGTGTACTTTTTATGCCCTCTTTATTTGGCCTGCTAGGAAAAGCATAGTCTGTCAATCAAGAAGAAAGCTTCCAATTGTGTAGCCTGTTAGAATCATTTCATTAATAACATGTGTTTACTACTGGGAGAAGCAGAGTCAGTGCACTAAGATTTTGTTTGTCAGTCAGTCATTGGAATCCCACTGTTAATCGCATACAATGGTTTGTGGTTGTGCCACAATTTAACCCAGGTTTAAAAATACAAACTAGAGCCTTGGTGGTCCGCTGAGAGCAGTGAAGCAAAGGTATTGGTTGAACCTGCCTTGTGGGCTGCTGGCTTGGAGTACTGTGCGAGCTAATCAAATTTATTAACTTGAGTCATCGCTAGAATGCATATACTGGCGAGTGTGGGTGGGTGCACCCAGGTTAGACTACATTTTGGCTGCATTCTGCAAGGAGGAAGAAAAGCAACTCCTTGGCCTCCTTTCCACAAAGACAAATTGGAAACAGATATCAACTAGATTTTGGGATCTCTAATAAGAAAAAGGTATTTTTTTGTTGTGGCTTTTATTTATTGATGAAGGGAAATTATTAGAAAAAATTGAAGGAGTTTCAAAACTGAATACCAAGGGTATTTGGTGCATGCGTATCATTGTCTTATCAAATTGCCCCATGCATGCCGCTTTAATAGTGATATTAAAGTTAGAGTCTCTGGCTGCACAATAACAAGGACTGAATGTGATTGCCAGGAAAGGGAGGGGCATTTGGCTAGTAAGAAAAAGAGTACTGGATTGTGTATCTTCAAGTACTGAGTACTGGATTCTTCAAAGAGTACTGGGTTGTAGCTGGTCGTGTATCTTCATACGAGTGTTGACCTTCTGGCTGAGGTAGAAAGGCACATAGCAACTAAACCATCTTTCTTATTTATAGCTCAAATATGATAAGCTGAAATTCCTGTTTACCACGGCATTGTGGAAAGAACTGCAAAATTTGTAATACTCTGAGAAGGATATATTCATCTCCATAGAGTATTATACCCATTTCTCTATGTTACAGGCTGCGTTACTGCAGCCAAGGACATTTTCTAGGAACCTCTTCCAGATTTAGAGGAATGTAAATGGTATTTTTAAAAGACATCTTTAGGATAAGGTAAATCCTGTGCATTCTTATTTAAATAAAATGGCATTCGCCTTGATTCTTTTATACTGTAGAAAGATTTCATAGTTTCATTAATCCTAATCATTGAAATTATAACTAGTCTGATTGCTGTAATTTTGAATTCATTCCTGAAAGCAGAGGAAAATGAATATTTTTTTTTTGTTTTATATGGGTTTGTTTATAAATGTTTCGGATGTTTAGTTTATTAATATGCATTATCCCTTCACTGTTATAATTTCTTACTAAGAGATTAAATTAGATGTAGTGACTTTTGTTGAAGATCCTTGTACTAATGAAAGCATTGAGCTTGAAATTTTTTTATATTTGGGCAAGGTTAGATGTAACTGTGATACGGGCAGTGAGATGAGACGATCCCTCGCTTGTCAGGCCATATTCCACAGCGGATTCACCCCTTCCCTTCCCCTCCCCCCAGCTCCATCTCTACCACTTGCAATGTACTCCACAGCATACTTTTTCTGGTTTTATGGGAGCTAGAGGGGGGGCTTTGGAGCTGAACAGCATCTGGGACTGCTTAAACTGTGGCAAGGAAGCAAAAGACAAGTGCTAAAAAGAGGTGAAGAGGTGAAGACTGAAACATCCTTACACCCAACCCTAAATCTGCCCCTACTATGACTGCTGAAGTCAGTTGCAACATTGTATGTGGTGGCGTTTGGGGTAAGGCTGCTATATACATCCCTTCCCTCTCAATAACAGTGAATTATCTTTAAAACAAAAAAAAAGTTTTGCACTTGGAGCTTATTTGCATTTTATCTGCATTGCATCTGACTGTCCTTTCAAAGGATATTTAATCAATTTTTCTGTGNCAAATTGCAGATAAAATTCAGGAATTTGTTGTACTGTAAGAAAGTATTTTACAAGGAATGTTTTCAGCAAAATAGGGAAGAAGATTTTATGGGTTAATTCCTCTTCAGAGATTTAATACTGTTATCTGTCCTGCTCTAATTTCAGTATCTAAATTAATTGGACTTAGATCAATGATATCCCCAGTCATGAATGATGGCCTAGCCTGGCATGATGACTGAAATGTTGTAACAGTAACTCCAAGTTAGACATCAGTGAAACATACACATTACAAGTGCAGGAATACAGGGCCAACGTTTAGAGAAGTTCTGTGACTGTCACGACGGTTAGCAAAGGTACTTGGATATCATGGTACTTTATCCAGCAGTTCGTGAATAAGAGCCCCATAGTTGAAAACAGATGTCTTGCTGCTGAGCAATATACATGATCTCTGATACCCATTCCACCAGGGTCACTCATTCTTTCCACAACATATGTTGACCATTCCTTTCCTTTTCTTGTAAACAGTGTTAAACCATGACTGAAGCAATGGCTTTTAAGCAACTGCAGCTAATGTCAAATTTAGAAATTTCTGTCTTGTAGATGCAGTGTATTACTGCCCAGTCATGAAATTCACTTTGTTTCTCTACTTAGGATCTAACTTAGATTTCACAGAATCTTATAAAAAGAGGAGAGAAGGTGAGAAAGAGAAGGAAAAAAGAGAACATCTAGGCTCAGCCAAACTTGGAAAAATGTGAATGTGTAAATCACCACTAACCTTGATGCTAGACCTGTGTCCATACTACCAAAAAAAAAAAAAAATTTTAACTTGGACTGACTAGTCAAGGTGAGGAAAACTGGGAAAAACAAAAAAAAAGAAAAAAAAAAAAAAAAAAAAAAGGAAATATTTTAATCAGCTAATCAGCTTAAGATCTTACATTTAGTCCCCAACAGTTTATAAGCTCTGTTTGTTCTAGTTCTTCAACAAGTTCTTTTGGTAGATACCACCTGTTACTGTAAATGGCAGTCTGTGGTGGTCAAATCTGTGTAGCCTATGAGTATGCATTTTTTATCACTTTATGTTTTTGTTTCTTGTTTTGACATGTTCACTGTTTTCAGATAAAATAAAGCCTTGTGACTGAGAACCTCATTTGCACATTGTTAGCACTTTGAAAATCACTGTTGCTGACAAAGTCTGCTTATAAAAGTTGCAAATGAATGGGTGCTTATCTTCAGTTAGGTGTAGTAGTAGACAAGGATATGGCATATCCTAGCAGAGAACTGCAACACTCCTTTGATAATCGCTCTGGGATGGGAAAACCCACTTGTTTACTGTGACTGTCTGCCTCCTACATTTTAACTAGTTCTTCATCCATATGGAGGTATTGATACAGACATTACCCAGACTCTTCATTTGCTTCCTTTCACAGGATGTAATTTCACTACTTAAAATGCTAGAGATTAAAAAACAACTGCAAGTACTAGTGGGGAAAGACAGCACTGCCTTAGCCATTAAGACTTCCACTGCCCGGAAACACGAGGAAGTCTGATCTCCACTGAGAGATTTATGCACATCTTTTAGAGAATACAGTTCTAAGGATTCTTCCTCTCCTGCAAGGTAAAAAAGATTTAAAACAGCGTAGGTTTCTGGCTGCATAGTGAGGTGAGGGCTCAGTCCCTTCAAGTCCCAGCTGCAGCACTCTTGTCTTCATGAGAGGTTGCCCAACAGATTTTGGCAAGGAAGAGTGGCCACTATAGATTTACGAGTTGTTCATATCATTTTGTAGCCTTGCTTCTATCAGCAGCTTTCTCAAATGCTCTAGAGGAATTATCTGGAGTCAGACCTTGTATATGTATATATACTGTGTGTATATGTATGTATATATACTTTATATACGTATGCACGCACACATATATGGAAAATTCATGGAGAATCTTTACTGAAATTCTCAGCAGCTGCCATTTATTGTTCACAGTGCAACTGTGAATAATACAACTGTTTCTAATCTTGTTAATATCTTTTGCCAATCACAAATAACACATTTCAGGTTTGCTGTGCAAAACAAAAGGGAGTGCAATCCTTTGGTTGAAATGCAGATCAAAGAAAATATAAGATATGTTTAGTAGGTTATTAAATTAAGTTGAGTGGGGAAAACAGCAAGCATAGTTACTCCTTGGTGTTTATCTCTGTTTTTGTTAGTTTGTTTGTTTTCCCCATTTGTTCCTTAGGTTTTTCCTTTGTTTTCCACATCGGATTAATTTTGTAACTGGGATTCCTGGAGAATCCTAGCCAGTTGTGGAATGGCAAAAAAGTACATGATCTGTATGACTTTAGACGTTCTCACTGTTTTAAATGTTCTAAGGTTTAAGACTAAGATCAATATCCTGCATAGAATTTAGCACTGTACGTATATTTATAGATGGTTATACTCATGCTAACTGGATAAAAACGGAGTCTGGAATACAAAAGGAGTATGAGAATCTGGCAGTGTTAGGTCTGAAAGGCAGATTAGCACAGCAACACATGGACGTATGTGTATGTCCACACTTATATGTGAGGCACATACAAGTGCCAGCCAACTTTCATTTTTTCTATATTTCAATTGTCAGTCAGAAAACTTCCCTGGCTTGGGATTTATGGACACACAGCCGGGAAGAGTTCTTCACCACTTAATGTCCCTGTCAGCTCAGCTCTAGGGAGGGCATCCCATATCAGGAATGGCAAGCTGATGCACTACTGAAGGACTTGTCCTCTATCCTCATCTAGTTTTTCCTCTGTAATCTTTAAATTGTTGACGTGCCCCTGTTGTGTTTAATACAGCAAGCCAGTTAATTGCCAGAAAGCACAGAGCATAGGGCATATTTAAGTGGAACCTGCTTCAGTATGTAATAAGTACACTTTTATTGGGGATGATGTTTAAAAGTTCTGTGACCAGTACAACAACTAAGATATGTTAGAGTACGTCAGGGGTAAAATGTTTGTGTACCCTCTGTTTTTGCTCTGTTTACCTTTCCTTTTGTCAGAACAATTTGCCACAGATACAAAGGTGATTCCAGTTGGGCCCTATGGCCTCAGTCTGTACTAGCAGTTTGCACACACAGAGCAATGTTTGACTAATAACTCTAATTTATAAACCATCAACAATCCTAAAAACAGATTAGCCAGCAAGGACTTTTTGTGACAAATACCGTGGCACTTTTCCACACCGAACCACATAAAAGGACTCTGGGTCAGAAAAATGCATTCATTTAAGATCAAGTCTAGCAGAAGTCCCACGATTGCCAATGGAACAAGAATAACACCCCTGTTGCCAGACTTTTTCTAGGCAGTGGGTGGCCATGGATATAGCGCTGTCCCTTCCCCCACCAACAGTCTCTGTGTTACAAGTTGATTTCTGTTGAAGCCCAGCAACTACACAGTCTTGGGATAGCTGGATATCAGCCTGTGCTTGCATTCCTGCCTTGACTGCAGGGGCTCTGACAGCAAAGGTAACCGTGATGGTTAACTTCACTCCTGGTATGGTCTGGTGGAAAACCTCAACAACTTTCTTTGGAGATGTGTGCTGAGGTCTGTGAACAAAGTACACAGGGAGCAGTAAGCTACCTCTGTCACCTCCCTGATGCTGCAGAGCTGTGTGCTCTGTTCTCAAGTCTAAGCAATTTATGCTAGCCAAAAATTGTGTTGACTTACTCAGCAAGCCAGGGCTCTTATTCTTCTCATTTTTAAGCGGCCAGGTTCCTGTGAGCAGATGGTGATGGGTGCAGTCTCTTTTCCTTGAACACAGAGCCGGACCCGCTTGAGGGTAGCTACTTACAAGCTATTGAGTGAGTAAACCAGCTTACTCTATGAGGTTAGTGCAAAGGAGGTAAAGCAAGGCCAAGACTTGGGAAACATGTTGATCCACAATGGAAACCAGTGAGGGTTTCAGCTGTTTCAGCTACATAGGTTAAAGAGTCAGAGAACTGTAGCACTTGGCCTATTTGTGGGTTCAGCACAGTGCATTTGCAGTGTGAGCATATATTCTCCTAATCAGAATGCTATTTTCCAACGGAACAGAGCTTTCTAATCAAGTAGACATTTTTAGGGGGAAAAAAAAAAAAAAAAAAGCCAAACACCTGAATAATTGAAATAGAAGCATAATTTTGGAAGGTGATGAAAGTTGAGAAAATGGGAAGGGACCAAAGGCTAAAAATACTATATTTGCCAGGTCCAATATTTACTTCCTCTAGTTCCAGAGCTATAGGATGGGTGGATGAAGGTAAATGAGCCTTGTTTATAGAAGATTTATGTAAATACAGAAGAGCTTTTCCAGGACCTACATATATTCAACAAATATGCAAACTGCTGAGAATTATTACAGT
>VXAV01008429.1:137428-154656 GCA_013399715.1 Alectura lathami | reverse complement strand
CTCTGCTCCTCTGTGGCTTAGAGCAATAGAGATCCAGCGCTGGTCTCTGAAGACTGGGGTGAACACACACGAGGTGGATCCTGTCAGGGAGTCTCTGTCACCTTTTATTCTTCTGAATAATTGAGTGTACCTGAAAATTTGAAACAGCTTTCAGGCCATCTGAGAGCTCTGTAGGCTCGCAGAATTTCATTTCTATTATTCTATTCTACTTACACGAGTGAGAATAACAAGCGAGAGTAACAAGTGAGTAACAATTCCAGGCACAGTGGAATCAATAAACTCAATTACAAATAGGTTAAATGTAAGAATGTTGCAGCCATCGAAAAATGAAATGTTTTACTTTCTAAACATTCCTACTAAACATCTGGGAAATCTTAGCTTAAAAATAGTGCAGCAGCTACAATGGAAAATCCTTGACAGTGATGACAGCTCTGATTTCACATGTATTTATAATCCTGCACTTTGTTTATTATCTTGGGATTTCTGAATTTGACAGAGATAGATATCTGAAAATAACTGACATGCTAGCTGTCAGCCTCTCCTTAAAATGTGTGGTCAATAGATCAAGGGAACTAAAACACAAGGGGCTCAATGTTATTCTCCGTTACAAATTGCAGAGAGGATGAAGCATTTTATAGTTCCTGAGTGAAATGCTCACATGTGAAAAATAAATACCTGACAGTCTCTCACTTCAGCAACTTCTGTATGTTGCTGATTTCAGACTACTACCTGCAGTCTGTGAATGAAGAACCATGCCACTGTAAAACAAACATGGAAACACGAAAATGAGGGCAGTGCGAGACGTTTGCTACAGGAGGCGAACTTTCATCTGCTTTAGGGGTTAGGTTTTCACCAGACCTGTGGAAGATTCTTCCTAGATAAATGGGATTGAATTGTGGAATAACTTTGAGGGAATTTAATTCAATATACAGCTTAATCTCCAATGTTTCTGTAGGTGTTACGGGGAATACGTAGTTTTGGCAGGCAGGGGAAACAGGACAGACCTAAATAAAATGGAAAATGTCTCGAGGCAGAAATTTTGCATTATACATTTTTTTTTGCATCTGCTGTTTCTAGTCCAAAGAGGACCATTTCTTCAAATTAAACAACATCTGGTGTCCTAGTACAGACAGCTAAGACAATGAGGTAATGTAAAAAGCCAACATTTTATTTTCCATTCAAAAAGCAAAGATAATAAAACAAATTTTGAAGTTCTCCAAACATGAGGTGGGAAACAGCAGTGATTTCTATTTGCTGTCCACAATACTCAGACTTCTTGTATGGTGTCAGTATTTATGCCAAGGAAAGCAGGAAGAGGAATGAACTACTTATCTCCACTTCCTACATCCATTAGGCTCTGCATAATTTTTTGAGAGGACCTCACTGTAAGTTACTGCAGATCAGACTACGCAAAATTTCTTCCACATTGACCGTGTTGTTCATTAACCACTGAGATTCAAAACTCCATTCAGTTATCTCAGTTGTGGATGGTGGCATTGTACGCTGTACAATGTCAGTCTTGTACAGAGCACTGTACAAGTCAGCAACAGATGGCAACTAGCTCTATGAAAAGTTGGCACCTTGTTCCCTAGGGGGGCAAGCTAGGGGGTTCCCTAGTTTTTCAATTAAATAATTTGGAGGCAAATTCATTGGGGATATCTGTAGACTTCCTCTTTGGCCTCACTTGGGAAAAAGAAACATAACTGTGGGTATTCATGTACACATGTATGTGTAACAGAAAAAGAGACTAGTGAACTACAATGTCTGTGGCTTGGTTTGCAGCAGCAATGATTTTGTGTTGCCCTGTAGGAAGCATCTCGTTACAAAGGCTTGTTGGTTAGGAGGTATTTCACTTATTTTCTAACTAAATAGAAGCTGCCTTGTAAGTAGATCATTAAATGTAGAACAGTTTCTAATTTGATGGCTATTATTCTTCCCAGTCGTAATTTTCTGTTCATACTGATCTTTTACTTTGCATCTCCAAGCCACGTACAGTAGTGTAGACATGAAAGTCGGTGTGGGTGACACATGATGAAAAAACTATTTGCAGTAGTATGATACTTGAGAAGTTTCTAAATATTTGGAAGATTCCACACTATTGAAAACACTAGCAATCAAATTCTGTACGTAGAACCTAATCTGCTATGTAAAATGCAAAGCAGTGCTGCTAACACTGTGTCACGAGTGCTTCCTAATGTATTCCTTTTTCAAATTGGTTTTAAGAGGTCTGTTTAGAAGATGAAAAGTATCAAGCATTTATTTGACTTGGCATGACATAACATTACTGTGAGGTACAGGGCCAATAAGAACGGATTTTTCAACTTACTACTTGGACTTTTCTGTTGATTATACCAGGCTGCAGAAGTCCAAAATTGTAGAACTTCAGGACATAAGTTTCTTAAATGCAGTAATGAGCCGTTGACTGATCACATGACAATGAAGTCATTGGAAATATATGTAACTCTTCCGATATTTTGCAAGTTACTCCATAAGGATAGTTTCATACTATTCTGCAGTGTTGGTTGACAGGAGCGCTTATTATCAAAGACAGTTAAATTTTACAGCATATAGAAGCCAGCTTCTTTGTGCACTACTGTCGAGACAAGCTTTCTGTCCCACAGCGCTAATGTTAAATGAATTGTATAGGGTAACAAGCTATAGAAGGACAAAGGCAACATTTTTAGTAGTAAAATACTGTACTTCCTTGCTTTTTGTTCTACATAGTTGATGATACTGTTGCCTTTTATAGCTCAGTTCCTCCACTGACGTTAATGATGGATCGTTTCCTCCAGGGCAGAATCAGCATATGCTGGCAGTGAGTCAGCCACTGCAGATAGCTCTTTGTTATTGGTGATAAATGTACTTACGTGAAGTGTTGTAAGTGCACTGATTTCAGTTCTCCTTTCCACAGCCTTAACTCAACTGTACATTTGCCTAGCAGCCTGCATTTGTCTGACCTTTAGGGTGTTGAAAGTTTGCTGCCACCATGAATATGGTCTATTTTCAGGGCTAATTATTTACCTGTTGCCTGAACTTATGTTTGCTGTCACTCTGGGTGTATAAGATTGTGTGACAGCAAACAAAAAAATGACTGCAAATGAAACTGTGGAGGTGAGGAGGGCCGGAGGAGGGTTCCGGATACTTAGACAACTTGTTAGAAAGACCTAGACTGACAGAATGCTTCTTAATTTTGCAGTTTCACCAAAGGTGGCTTGCTGAATTTTCTACTCTGTATTTTTTTTTAACCACTGTTGTTTGTCATACAGTGCAGCTGTTGCTGCTCTGGCACTTTTTAAAATTAGAAGGCAAGATTCATTCTTTGGCATCTGTTCTTCAGCAGTCAATGACAATGTCAATGACATTTTGGTATGGATTTGCTGTGGGGAAGGTCTGAATGTGATACCACCTTCAGAGGAGACTCACGTTCCGCTTCAAGCAGAAAGGAAGATACATTAGCAGCCTGCCTCTCAGTACCTCACCTCTGCACTTGAAAACAGAACTACAGTTGAATCTGAACTCAGTGGCCTGGGGTGAGGTCATTATGTTCACTATGTCGCTAGTATGACATAGACTCCATGCAGAGACACTTTTAAATTGTGTACTTTAGTTCCAATTTGTGATGCTGAAAAAATACCTCCAGTACTCATGCTAAGATTATACATTTCAGAACTTCTCAGACAAATTTTGTGTTTGATAATTTTATATTGAATTGTGTGTAAGCGGACTGATATCTTAGACAACAGACACCCTGGCCGTAAGTGTTGGGGAGCATTTCAGATGCAGTAGCCTGCTGGGCTTTGATGTTCGATTCCGGTTCAGTTCATGGTAAGCTTGTACATCAGGCCCCCAGATCCATTTCTGCTCTCCTGCTTGTGGTGTTGTATGGGTTGTTTTGTCCAAAGTACAGGACCCACCACCAAACTCTGCAGCTGATCCCTAACACATAAATGTTTTTCAATTCTCAATTCCATAGCATTTGTATTTGTTTTAATAAGACGAAGACAAGTGCTGGTACGCAAGAATTGCCAATACTCTGAGTTTCAGAGGGAGGATAACATTCTGAAATGTCCGAAGTTGTCTTCCTGTATCACACACAGTCTGCTGACAGCACTCCTTGTCACTGACAGCTGAAAATGTCAATGTCAATGTGAAATAACAGTACTGGAAGCTTGAATGGGTGTGTGAATACAAGTACCAAGATTGTCGAATTTTTATGAGCAAGTCTGCTTGACTTCCCTAAGTCTTGGGGATTGAAGAGTTACTCTAGTGATCTGGTCACTGGTGGCCCTGTCCACGGCAGGGGGGTTGGAACTAGATGGTCTCTGAGGTCTCTTCCAACCCAAGCCATTCTATGATTCTATGATTTGCCATTCGAATGGCTGTGAGGCATTATAGCCCTACCTTGAGTTCCTATTTTAAAGCGATGAAACAGGAGAACTTCTATGTTTAAAGCAGCCAGACTTTGTCTGATTTGTTTCCAATTAATTTGCTTTTATTGAGGAGGAAGATACAAACCATGTTGTTCCAGAAACTTGCTCTCAGCCAAGATTGTTACGCCTATATAAAGAAATGGAAATTGTGCCTCCTGGTACCTCTTTCATGTGTGGAGTTTCATGGCTGAGGAATGTCCAGGAAAAGCCTACTAACAATGTGTTGCACTACAGTGCATAAGCCCGTGGAGATACAAGTATTTCATGTTACACAACTGTATGCTTTAAAGAAAATGCTCTCAGCAGAAGAGAGTAAGTTTTTTCATAGTATGATGATAGTTTGCCAGCAAACTCCTTTTCCTTGACAAGCTGAATATTTTACAATCCACTTACCAATAATTAACCCAGCGTAATCTGTGGCATGCTATTGGATGACGTACATACCTGTGTCAGACCACCTGGGAATGTTTTTGCTTTGAGTACTTTTTTAAATTGCGCACTGAGTATTTAGGAATATAGTATGGTCTGTGACTGTTGCAAAAGAACATGGTTGTCTGTCATGATCAAGAGGCATTTCACTTCTGTGTGAAAGGAATTTCACTTCCATTTGTGAAGGGATAATATCCTCATTGCAACTAGAGCATTTTTCTGAATGTGCAGTTCAGAACTTATTTTTGCATATGAATTGAGCTTGCCATTTAGTTGTTGGCTTTGTGATCTTTATGCTCTCTGCACATTTCACTTTGTAGTAAGTAAATTCTGTTTACTACATCCAAAGTTTCTGAAGTTATACAGCCAATGTGGCATCTAAGTCCTAACAGCTGTTTTTCGAAACAGTCTGATTCAGCCAATAAGCAGCTCAGGAAATGATAAATGCAGCAGGGTTGGTCTTTTGAGGTCTGTTGCCTCAGGGGTAACAACCAAGGCTTCTTTGCTTTGGGGACAGTGACGTGGGGCTTTTTCTTTTCTGTCTCTTTAGCACTGTACCAGATCTAAAACGAAGAAGTGAAGATGTGTAAGACAATACCTACATTCATCCTGCTGTTTACAGGTAAGTGAAAATTTCTTTTTTCTTTTTTTTTTTTTTCCGTCAGTTTTACTTTCTCTTCAATACTTTTTGAAGATACTCCTAAGTTTCTTCTAGATGGTAATTAATATGACTCGACCTACAAATGATTATAGATTCATTGAAGGTGTTTCTGTGCATTATTGTATTTTACTACATGAAAGATTAGCTTAGCTACATCCCTATCAGTAAGATAAAACTCACTTAAAAAGCATAAAAATATTTTGCCATATAAGTTTGTGTAGCACCTCTGATAATCAAACTTGAAGAATAAGTCAGTCTGTTGTAGTTAAAGAAATCCCTTGCAGGTACAGAAGGAGACATATGCCAGTGTCTCTTCTTCTTGCAGCATTTTATTTTCGTTAATGAATGACAAAAATAAATGTTAACATGAATAATGATCAATGTTCTATCAGTAGTAGAACTAGAGAAATGACAGCACATACAGATCATGCCTTTTATTGTTAGCACTGCTAGTTCTAGGAACAGTGGCAGTATCACATTGATGTTGCAGGGAAAGCAAAAGATAGAATTATTTCAAGCCATTTAACAATAAACACCAGGTCTTTCTAAAAAGATTTTGTAAATTTACTGAGGAGAACTGAGAAAGGGTGGTATCTCACTCTGGATTTCAGGAACTTCTTCCCAACTGCACCATTTGTGCTCTAAGGACTGGCAGGACCCCAGCACCTTATATCAGCTGTGTATGGTGAAAATGTCAACATTTAATGCTCAGAATATGTGACTGAATATGATACACTAGAGTCCCTTTACAACATATGTCTAACAAAAGAAAAAAATACGATTATATTTGTACAAAGACATAAGGGACTTTCTTCTTTGCACCTCTGTCCTCGTAACTGTGCAACAGAGCAATAACTTAAGAAGGTGCTAAGAGGTGTTGACGGGAAGGCTGCTAATGGACTTTCTTATCATGAGAGTCTGTGTGCCCCCAAGATCACAGGCCTGGCTGCCAATTATGCCATCTTTCTTCAATGGTGTTCATGGAGATATGCTTATCTTAAGGCACGCTCTGTGGAGCGGAGTTCTGTGAAAGCTTCAGCAACTAAGCAAGCTTTTCTCCTGACCACAGAGCAACTTAACACCATTGCAAAGAGAGGCAGCCTCCACCCCTAAGTACTGTTATTTTTTACTGCAACGTCATGGGTACTCCCTTTCAGAGAAACAGTGAACATTATGCCTGGAGGTTATACTGTTATTCTAGGAAGAACTTTTAAGATAACAAGGCCTCACAGGAAACCAGAATTATACAAGATGTTTGAGGATGTTAATTTTTTGAACTTGTACGTCTTAAGAATATTGTGTCCCACAGCTTTGTCCTCCTGTGCTGTTTCAAAGTCAGTAATTTCCTATGTGGAACTTCTGGAACTTTAGTGATTAAACATGCTGCCACAGAAGAGGTTTTGGTTTGGTTTTTAAGTCACAACTGAGACAGTGCAAGAAAGCATCTGCTTAATGCTCCAGTAACTTGAAGAAGTGTGTGGTTTTCCTGTCTTCCTGTCATTCAGAAAAAAATCAGGGAAAGTATCTTCCACCCTTCCACAAGTCTTCTCTTTCATTAATTTGCAACTGAAGTTGGGCAGGAATATGAAAGACGGGGTGTTTTTGTTTGTTAACTGACGTGATGTAATGCATTTCATCTGTATTAAAATGATTGATTCCCATTTGAGAAACATAAAAGGCAAGAAGGAAAGTGAGAAAAAGGATGAATATCAATAAACATTCCAGGTAAATTTAGCTGTCCTATCCTTTCAAGCCTCATCAAAGCAAATGAAAATGAAAATGGAAATGGCTTTGCTAATTTTCAGAGTGTCCAGATCTGGTAAAGACTACAGCTTTGCTGCTATTCCTTTGTGGATTTAATGTTCTTGGTCCAAATCATAGAAGCACTGCCATATCCGAGAAGAATTTTAAGAAGTCTTTGAAAATATTCTTTTAAGCTGTCTTAACAATTTCGAATGTTTATACAGAAAAGTTAGATGGAGGCAAATATCACAAATGCAAAATAGAATTCAAGATTGTCCAAGTTATGAGCATTTGAAAGCAAGATTTTATATCAGAAATTTTAAGACTACCTTAATAATAAATTCCGTGACATACTCCAGCAATAGTTTTGTTTTGTTTTTTAATTTTTTAGGATATTTTGTTAAAAGTATGTATTTTACTGAAACAACTACCCCTCCTGCTAGTACGCTGGTCATAACAGAAGCAAAAACAAGTGGGAACACTCACTCTCACGTTCACATTCAAGGTCTGTTTTTTAATTTATTGCGTCCTCCAAATCCTGAGTTAGTCCTCCCTCAATGTGCACACCTGAGTCTTGTGATTTCATTCTTTTCATTTTTTCCCTGTTATTTTCCACTGGCTGACTCTTGTAGAGTTGTCCACTCTTTCTGTGCATGTCCTGTCATGCTGTGCCTTTTTGTCTTCAAAGTCTGATTTTGTGCTACTGCACCTTGACACTGTGTCAGTGCTGCTGTACTGGAAGTTGCTTTTCTCAGCTAACACTAAGCCCGCTGCCTAAGCCCTGAGATACTGAAGTCTTGCGAAGTTTAGAAGTTTCTCTCTTCCTTTAGAGGCTCAGAAAGTACCATTTTCTTGAAAGACTGAGGGCATGATCCAAGTTGACTGCATTCCTGTGTGGGCCAAGCAGCCTTCCATCCTATGGGGCAGGGTAAAGCATGAACACTGAGCCTGTCCCAGGTGTAAGGTAAAACCTGATAGTTAAAATAGTGTGAGTTACTGCTGACTGAAATGAGCTAAGAATACACTTACTGCTACTTACTGTGTCTCTGCCAACAGATGGGAACTGGTTGAGTCACTCCATCTAGTTAACCCTAATCCTATGTCTAAACTGATGTGCAGCTTGGCATAGCTACGCAAAGACAGCAAGTTGCAGGTGCCTTGATCTTGCTTTCTCCAGCATGTGATGGACACAGGGCCAACCCTGTGGCCTACTCATAGGAGAAACACTTAAAAGAAACACTTAAACAGAACTGAGTACTTTGATATCAAGGTTTTACGAGCAAAACTCATCAGTATTTTACCAGTACTTAACTGTACTTTAATCTGTACTGAATGCTGAGCAGTCTGCTGCGAGTGCCCTGATTGTGCCTCTGCCAGTACTGCTGCACTGGAATGCAGGTGAATCTGGGACTTCCATAATGACATGCCTTTGGTTGGCACTTTCTACTCAGAAGTTGTGAACATGAACCCGTTTAGCAGCAGTATAACTCTATGATTGATTTAAACAGGTTTCCCAGTGTTTTTACAGAAGTGTAAGGTGAAACACAAGGAGTATTTGAGGCATCTCAGATAACACAGCTCACTTCATCCTTCCTTGTTCAGCATTGCAGGATCTGAAGAAAGTCAACTTTCTGATTTGGACTTTGTTACGCCAGTTATAAATGCAAGCAAATTTACAGCTGTGAACATATGAGAGGCTTTGCACACAAAGCCTTACCTGCCAAACAGACAAGATGTATAAAGGAGGGGGAACCGAGATCAGCATACAAGTACAGTGAATGTAGGTACAAAGTAGTCAGTAGCAGTCGATTCTTTTAGAAGGAAACAATGAGTTAATTTGCTTTTACCACCCCACTAAATTTGGTGCTTTGTCTCACCAAAAAAAAAGAAAGGAAAAAAGCTTCCAGCTTCATTACACATAGTTGTACAGTTTACTCATGATTCTAATTTTCATTCTTCTTCTTTTTAACAGGAAAAAGTCCTTCAGCTCCATTAGGTAGGTGGACAACTTCAGTAAGTATAATTCTGCTTAAAAATTGTTTTTCTTTACCCAAATTTTGAATATCCAACTTCTTTTAAAGCCATTGGCCATAGAAAACAAAAACTATGTCACCAAAAAAAAGGAAGAGAAAACCACTTCCAGCTTCGTTACGCGTAGCTGTACAGTTTACTCATGTTTCTAATTTTCGTTCTTCTTCTTTTTAACAGGAAAAAGTCCTTCAGCTCCATTTGGTAGGTGGATGTCGTGGGTTAATTAAAGATTGTCCCATAACAGTGCCTAGTCCCTTCCCCCACCCCTCCCGGTTAGAGGAGTGAGAAAGGAGGAGGCACTCGATTGAGATAACAATGCTTTACTTAAAACGGTAAAGGAATGTGAGGTGATACAGTATGAAAGGAATTGAGAGCGATCAATCTGACAAATGGAAAATACGTGTGTAAGGGAAAGGGAGAGTCCCCTGACCGTGTAGCCCAGAATGGCGATCGGAGGCAAAAGGGCAGAGCTCCCGGAACCCGGAAGCCACTTGGGAAGGGACAGGAGCATTTTGGGGGCTGTGGTTCTCCCTCAGCAGCCCTCCCACCCGCGTCAGCTTATTACATGATGTCATTATATGGAATACTTATGGAAAACCATGACAGTGGACAGCTGCAGGAGGAAGTTGTATAATTCTGCTTAAATATTGTTTTTCTTTACCCAAATTTTCAATTTCCAACTTCTTTCAATGCCATTGGATATCAAAAATAAAAACTGTGTCATCAAAAAAAAAAGGAAGAGAACACCGTTTCCAGCTTTGTTCCACATAGTTGTACAGTTTACTCATGTTTCCAATTTTCATTCTTTTTAACAGCAACACATCCTTCAGCTCCATTAGGTAGGTGGACAACTTCAGTATGTATAATTCTGCTTAAGTATTGTTTTTCTTTACCCAAAGTTTGAATTTCCCACTTCTTTTAATACCATTGGCCATAAAAAACAAAAACTATGTATGGGCTTGTATACATTAGGCTGAAAAATGTTGTTCTTCATAAAGAGAATTAGAGACAGTCTTTAATTGCAAATCATAATATTTCTCTGGGGATTTATTTGGGTAATAAGAATATCACTGTACTAGACTAAATCATAGTAATTTGCTATTTTGTTACAATAATTAGTATTTGGGGTTTTTTTCTTTCAATAAAAACTGTAGCACCAGTAATACTGTGAGCAGCAGTAGGTGTTGTATACTAACACTGGAGACAAATATAACACATATGATAACCAACAGAAGAGGTAAAGTCAAGGAAATGTAAGTTTATTATATTTACAGACCTGTCCTCAGGCCAGAAATAAATGTTATTTAGCTTTACTTCATTACTTTAGTATTAACATACATTGTTTGCAGTAATATTAATTTAAAATGCCATTAACATAAGTGTTAACATTAATTAAAATCTATCAGTCAACTTTTTGTTTACATAAACAACTAGACAGAGTCTTTCCTTTGTCTTGTGTATCTGATCTGTTGTGCTGTTGAATAACAACTGTAAAAATGCAAAGGAAGCCTAAAGGAAAAGCGTGACAAACAAAAATAGCACATTACTTAAATTCCTGCAAAAGCAAAGCTGAGCCTACCGTGGTCTTAAACTTTTCCAAACATCCTCAAGATGGGGTCACAGAAACTGTTGAGAAAATTGCAAAATCTGCTTCATTTTTGAATGTTCCAAATAAAAATGAAAACGATAAGGCCTTGCAAGTTCTCTCAAATTTAAAAGAGTTACTTCTTAGAAATCTGTCTTGAATCCTAGTGTTATTTCTCATAACTGAACAGATGCTTCAGAATGTACTGGAGGTGAGTTCTGTGGAGTTGACTTGTTGAACTTTAACATAGATGAAAATTTATTTGCACTGCAAAGAAATCATTGACTGTAATGAGCTGTAATATGCTTGGCCCGTTTCTGTACTCATCCAGACTTCAATGAGATTTTTGTTTGTAGGAAAAATAAAGATCCAGATTTTAGGGTAGCATTTAGTGTTGCGTAATTATCCACCACAGAAGAAAGTATTTATTTTTTTCTTGATGATTTAGAGTCATGGGTACCTTTCTTTTTGCTCTTTTAGTGGCAGGACTCAGCACTGTCTTTGTGCTCCTCTTTATTTGTGTAGTTATTGGTGTTTGGTGTGTATGGAAGTTGTCAAAGGTAAGTCCAAGTTTCTACCTTTGGATATTTGTTTTTGTGTGTGTATCTATATACATATTATAGAATATGAAGTGTCAGATTCCCTGTTTTTTTCCACTCAGACTTGTGGTGCTTATTTGCACTATAGGTGTTTCTCTGCTGGGATTTTTTGCCACTGGATGGCATTCTTAAAATCAGTCATCTTGCAACTGAGGTTTACTTTACTTTTGCTGACCTCCCTACCTGGTCAATACCTGCTCACATTTTAGTAGGAGTGGTTCCTGGTTTGCAGTTTTGTTCTCCCTTTTAATGACAATTGTTGTCATTAAAGGTTCTGCATCAGAGATGACAGCTCAACAGTTTGAGCGAGTTTTATCTGTCTGCGTTACTTTGGGTGCTGTAAATATGCTGCAACTTCAGTCTTATCTGTCATAAGTTAATATCTCTAACAAAATGTTAAGTAACTTATCTATTAATAAGAAAAAATACAGAAACACTAAAGGTTCAGGTATGCAAAAATATGCTACTGCGTTAACGAAGCAAGTTAATATAAGGAAAAAATACCAGCAGAACTAATATTATCATTGTATTGAAGTTATTGATTTGGTGTTTGTGTAGCTTAGATGTATACTGCAGTCATAATAAGGTATTTGTGTTTCTTGTGCAGCGAAGCTTAGCTGAAGTTACTTCTGTCCCCTTGGGAGAAACTGCAGTGCCCTCAGAAAATATCAAAGCATGAGAACCAATGTGAGTGGCCATTTGAAAGAGCACTGCGGTAACAGTGGGAGAGCTGTTGGGGGACCCTTTGGTCTGCGCCCCTGCATGGCAGAGTAGTGCATACTCTGGGACTCTAAGCCAGCAGTTTTCTTTTTTTCAGTGAGTGTTTCAAATCACTCCAAAATAATTTGGAATGGCAGTTAACAACAAATCCCTTTCACCAAAAGAGTCTTGTTCAATGCTTTTAGGTGAAGTATTAAAAATGGGGGAAACATTAAAACTAGGGAGAGTTTTAAATACCACCTGAACTGGCATGTGTTGCCTGTAGTGTAACAAGAGAAGGGTCATACTGCTGCAGAGCCCCAAGCCTTACCAACTCCTTCCTCATCAATACTGTAACTAAATCCAGATCTGAGAAATGTGTAATATTTGGGACTCTGGGACTTTATTATTGGTATTTATATCCTTTACTGTGTATTTGATCTGTTATTTATTACAGTGAGGTATATTTTCATCCTACTCATTTTCCAATAATATTTTTCATATTTCTCTTTTCTTATGTGCTTTTCAGGAGAAGAGAAGAAATGAAAGGCCTCTTAGATGATAGCTATTTAGAGGACTCTTCCAGAAGAGCAGAATATTCAAAAAAGCTAAATTCTTGAAACTAAAGAGATCCTACTTACAGAAAATGGCACACTTAGGCTATGTCTATACTAATGCATTAAACCTGCAGAGGAACGTTGCTGCTATTGAGACTTAAGTGGAATAACCCTTGTTTATGCTTGTGTCGTACGTGCTACCTAGTGGGAATGGCTTCTGGAAGACTCTGACTTCCAAAATTTGACTAGTGCCACAACCAAATTACATGAATAAACAGTAGTATTCCAGTACGTGGGAGTTTCCTAGACATTGTCTAATTTACTAGTCTAGATGCATAGCCTTATTGTTTAAAGTTATATCTGAGTGACGTATTTCTGGAATCATAGAATCGCCTGAGTTGGAAGGGACCTTTAAAGGCCATCTAGTCCAACTCAATTGCTCAGAGCCCTGTCCAGCCTGACCTTGAAGGTCTCCAGGGACGGGGCATCCACCGCCTCTTTGGACAATCTGTTCCAGTGTTTCAGCACACTTAAAGAACTTTTTCCTTATATCCAGTCTAAATCTCCCCTCTCTCAATTTGAAACCATTTCCCCCAGTCCTATCACAACAGACCCTGCCGAAGAGTCTGTCCCCTCCTTTCTTGTAGCCCCCTTTAGATACCAAAAGGCCGCTATCAGGTCTCCCCAGAGCCCTCTCTTCTCCAGGCTGAACAGCCCCAGCTCCCTCAGCCTGTCCTCACAGGGGAGGTGTTCCACCCCTTGAATCATTTTTGTGGCCCTCCTCTGAATGCGCTCCAGCAGGTCCATGTCCCTCCTGTACTGAGGACTCCCCATCTGGACACAGCACTCCAGGTGGGGTCTCACCAGCACCACAGCAGAGGGGCAGGATCACCTCCCTTGCCCTGCTGGCCACGCTTCTTTGGGTGCAGCCCGGGATGCGATTGGCTTTGTGGGCTGTGAGGGCACACTGCTGGCTCATGTCCAGCTGGTCGTTCACCAGTGCCCCCAAGTCCCTTTTGGCAGGGCTCTGCTCAATCCTTTCATCCCCCAGCTTGTATTGATAGCGGGGGTTGCCGCGACCCAGGTGCAAGACCTTGCATTTTGCTTTGTTGAAGCTCATGAATTAGCCTGGGCACACTTTTCCAGCCTGTCCAGGTCTCTCTGGATAGCATCCCGTCCCTCAGGCATATCAACCTGGATACTCTCTGGATACAACCTCTGCACTCTCTAGATGTAATCTAGCAACCAGTTCCTCATCCATCGAACAGTCCACTCATCAAATCCATCTCTCTCCAATTTGGACAGAAGGATGTAATGGGGGACTGTGTCAAAGGCCTTCCTGAACTCCAGACAGGCGACATCAGTGGGTCTTCCCTTGTCCACCAATGCCGTTACACCATCATAGAAGGCAACTAGGTTGTTCAGGCAGGACTTGCCCTCGGTGAAGCAATGCTGGCTGTCACAAATCACCTCCCTGTCTTCCATGTGCCTTTGCATAGCTTCCAGGATGATCTGCCCCGGCACAGATGTGAGGCTAACAGGTCGGTAGTTCCCTGGCTCATGTTTTCTACCCTTCTTAAAAATGGATGTAATGTTGCCTTTCTTCCAGTCACCAGGGACTTCACCTGACTGCCATGGCTTCTCAAATGTCAGAGAGTGGCCTGGCAACTGCATCAGCTAATTCTTTCAGGACTCTGGGAGGCATCTCATCGGGACCCACAGACTTATGGATGTTCAGGCTCCTCAGGTGGTCATGAACCTGATCCTCGCTTACAGTGGGAGCGACATTGCTCCTTCATTCATTCTCTATGCAAAGGAATTGCTGAAAGTTAGGCACTTTGCCTATCTGCTCAATACAGAAAGCTATTTTTTCATTTCTTTGTGTTTAATTATGAGTTTAAGAACAAGGATAATTATATGAATTGTATCTGCAGCAGTGTTACTTAGGGGGAGGGTTGTGCTCCCCCTAATAAAATAATAACTTCTTATGTTATTTTTTTTTCAAATGCACATCTTACGTGTTTTTTTCATGAAGTAGAAGTTTGGTATATGCTTAAATGCTTTACTAGATACTAGATCAAGGGTGCACTGGGCAGCAAACAGGCTTAGCTGAATGTAGATGAAATAAGGATAACAACCTTTTTCTATTTTCTGGGAATAATTAATATAAATCATGTTTATTTTATTTGATATTTGCAAACCTCTGCTTTTGGAAATGTTTTCATAGTGGGTGTATTTTTTCTGAACTTTTACAGAACTTTTTACGTGAAATTATGTTTACTATTTATTTGTTGTTCACTTCTTGTTATTGCACTGTTTAAAATGTTTGTGATTCCACAAGTAATAAGAAAAACTCCCTCTAGGTTGGGTAACCAGTCCCACAAGAATGGATTCTGAATACTTAGTGGATAAACTACCTGTGAACTTGAAATTATTTCTGTAAATGAAGTCTATGCAACATACGGCCTGACACGCTCTCACAAAGCCATTTGCTTGGCTCATTGCACTGCACTTCATTGCGCGCTGATCAACAGAAGGTGACAGGCTTTACATACAGATGGGGTAGATGACAGTAGCAGCTTGCTGTGAAACAGCGAGGAGATGGTATGAAAAAATAGGTTTCAACAATAAGATAACAGAAAAACTATAGGAACATTGTGCTGGCTGTCAAATTTGGAAATGAGGCGTGTGTTATAGGGAAGGTAGTGGGGTTTGCCAGGCGGCTGGGGTAGGTGAAGTGTTTGTTAAAATGGAGAGGGAGAAGTGTATGGTGCCAGTAACACCCTGATCTACAGAAGCCAGGGACATGGAAATCAGACAAGCAGTACATAATAATTATGGTTTGGTGGTCCTTACATTGATTTGATTGATAAATCCATTTTAGGTTAGTTTATTCATACCTTTTTTCCAGTATACAAAAGGTGAGAATTACCTTAATTTCCAGGAAATACATTTTTGATCGGATAGTAGAGAAATCTTTTTCAGTATGAAAGAAGAAAAGCAAACTACCCAAACTGGTTTTGGAGCCTTGTTCAGTGCAGATTACTTTTAAAAACAGATTACACAAAATACCCTTGCTGCTGCCACAGTGGAAAGAAGGTTGTATTGGAGTCTCTGCAGGTCCTTTCAAGCTCTGATTTTCCAATTTCTAACAAATAACCACAGCAGAAAGCTAGCTCTATTTGTGAATAACTTATAAGTGAAAAAACTGAGAAATCACTTCAGAACTTCTGAAATAATAAATGCAGTCTTTTCTAGTATTGCTTTACAGATTTGAGGACAGTATAACTCATTCCTTTACCCACTTCTCATGTGTCCTTTTCAGACAGAACTCATATGAAATCAGACCTCTCAGAAGAGGCTTATTCTGGCTGTCAGTAGAGCAGCATAATAATCTAGGTGCATTTGAATATTGATCTTGCTAAGACATTTGTGCTCTGATTGTTCAGTCAGGTACATAGACATCTTTCCTGAAGCATTCTAGTTTAAAGCGATACCCTGCAAGAGGACTATGTTAATTTTTTTGCACAATGACTATCACTGTTACCTACTCACTGTCAATAGGTTAGTAGCATCTAGCTACAGGATTTATTCATAGGGTGTAATGTAACCATAGAGTAAATCCATAGTAAAGCTGGCTGATTCTTGGTAACAACTGTCAAGCATTGCTAAATTTTCCTAATTGTAAGTGTGTGTGTAGTGAAATATGCACCCTGAAAGAAAATGTTTGACCGTTACGTTCTCATCATGGTCTGGATGTAGACTGTTTGTTTCTTGACATGTGTTAAACAGCCAACAAGAGCAAAAATTTGAGACTGGAAATAAGTATATCTACTATGCCATTGAGGTGCCAGCAGCTTCATGTTATTTTATAGTTCGAAAGCTTTAATGTTGACTTAGTAGGTCATGCAAACTGTAACTAGCAGGTTACATAGATTTACTAAAACTTGCTTTACATTAGGAAAAATGTTGTAGGAACAAGAAACAAAAATAATTCAACAATTTGTAAACATACATTGAGGTGATTATACACTAAATGTGATGGGATTGGATATCAACAGAGCTCCTGTGAATTCTTGTGCCTTTATTAACTTGAGGTTGTGTCTGCACTGTAATTCCTTAGTGTGCCTTAGTAATTCCTTCCGCTGTTGTATAAGATGCTGTTGAGGAGTGAAATCCTGGCAGTCACTATAGTCAGTGTGCTTTCTACCACTTACTTCAGTAAGGCCAGAATTTCACCTTTCGTTTTGTTTGGTTTCTTTGCAACCAAAATCTTTTGTTTTACTGTACTATTCAATTCAGTTGGAATGGAATTAAATATGGAAAAGAGATGTTAAACAATTCACAGAAAGAGATTTAGTGACTGACTTTTTACAATAATTGATTAGGACAGATGCTAAAATGACCCACCAGCATCTGCCTTGAAATAGCTTGTTTTTCATTTAAAGGAAGCAAAGGTTTTTTATGCAAAGTCATGGTTCAGGCCATTACAAT
>VXAV01008429.1:79608-134964 GCA_013399715.1 Alectura lathami | reverse complement strand
AAGTGCTCAGCAGTTTTCAGTAGAAGTGTTACTGAGTACTTTTCAAATGAATTAATTTTCAGTGCAGCCTTGGGCCAAACTATGTAAGATTTTCTCACATCAGTAACCCACTGGAGTCATCAGAACCGTTCGTGTGAGCAACTTGTTGACCTTCATTTCTCTTGCTCTGGGCAACAGACACTGTGCTGATATTTTCTTCCTTCTTACAATACTTTTACAACTAAAAGTCTAGTTTTCAATCTCATTTGTGTTAACAAAATAATTCCTTTTAAAGTTTCATTGTTAGGTGTATTTTTTCAAAGAATGTAATTTCACAGTTGCATGTTATTCTGAGTTTGCAAAATGTCTCCAAACAGTAAAAAACTAGTGTCAGGTTCTCACTTATCACAAGTGAGCATAGAGCAGTGCCTGCAAGTTAGGTCAAATGAAAATATCTCTCTGAATAGTACAAGGGAAAAAATAGTTTCCCTCTTTTCAGTACAGATTTGCAATTTCAGCAGCAGATGGCTCAGACAGGGCAGGGTCTGGGTGTATGAATAGCGACATTGTTATTCATCCGTCAGCCTCATTACACCTAAGCAGTCTGTCTGTACTCTGTTACAGGCACCCTGTTGTAACCCGAGAATATGTTTTGATCAAGATATATAATCCTGGCTTTAAATAAGTACGTTTTAAGATGGGATTTTTATGAGGATGATTAACATGACATCCCAAATTCTGTTCCTACTGTGATTAGAGGGAAGAATGAATTCATCACCACTGCATTTTGAATCCTGGCACCTTGAGATACTCTGGTTACTCAGAAGCTTGGATTCACTTTCTCATCTGCATATTGAATTTCAGGACTGATGATAGACTTTGATGGTAGAAAAATTGTCTGTAATCATTGGAAGGATTCCTATAAAAACAGTGACATTGCAAGAAGCTTTAAAAGTACAAGAGGAAGCATCAAATTTGAAGCCTGTAGATTCACTGCTACACAAAAAAGAGGTTATGCCTGGTTTACTTTAGTAGCTGAAAAGAAATGGAAACAGTAAACCTATAGAGCTGGAGTTAGGGGATAGCATGTTAAGTTTTCAAAGAAGATTACAAATTTACTCTGTTCAGGCTTTGCATTTTTCATACAGTCAGGCAAGATTTAGAGCTGGAAGAAAAAAAGCTACCTTTGAAAAGGTGCCTATGTGGTACTTTCATCTCTTATTAAACCCTTAAAGTGTATATTCAAAACATGTTTATAGTACTTTTGTGAAATAAATAGAATCAGTGATCAGTGTCTGGGATTTGTAGAGACTGAAGATTCCATGTTTGCTTTCAGACTTTTTTTCTTCAGGAACACCCAGTGTGCATGAAAAGTAACAAACAAATTAGGAGCACAGAGAAACACTTAGAGGTGGAGAAGTAGGGAGAGAGAATGCCTTAATCATTGCTCAGTTCAGCCCCTGATTTAAAGTTATTTTAATGTTGCAGTTTATAAGGGCCTTAGGCAGAGACATGCCATTTTGAAAAGCCATTTAGGCGTTTTAAGGCCGTAAGTCACAACTGATTTGTGTGCTGCTGAAATGAAATTTATCAATATAAATTTGGCACATCCTCAGAAATGTACAATTTTTTTCCCCTGGAAATCCAAATTGCTTTCTTCCCACTAGGCTGCTGATGAGTTTGTGCTGGTGAAGCTGAGATGAAGAAATTTAATTCTGCTCATTTTAGGCTAACCAAGCAAAAAAAGAAATATGATTCCTTGGTTGCAGGCTACTTAGTTACTTGTGGAAAAACTTTGATTTTAGAAATGATCATAAGGGTTTCAGTATCTTTGGGAATCTAGATCTCAGTTCTCATTCACAAATTTTACTAGCAGCTGTTCTGGTTAGTACCAATGAGGTGCATGTTTTTTTCCTATACAAGTGTATTTGGTAGGAAGCCAACAGATGAAATCAACCAGTTTTGCCTGTGTCTATTATAAGTATGATTTGCAACACAATTGGATTGCATGCTAATGGGAAAAACAGTTGAGAATTTAACATCAGATGAAAATTACCAGAACATTGATAGATGGTTTGGCATCATTTTATGGCCTACCAGTTCAGCTTCTCACCTTTCAGTGCGGTGCTGTACCAATGCCAGTTAAGGCTGCAGGTTTCTCCCTGATCATGAATTCATGGCAAAATTGCAACCTGTGTGCCAATTGAACTGTCCAGGCTTCTCTTGTGTTCAGAGTTGTGAAATGTACAGAAATCCTGTCTTGTGAATGCAGCTCTCATCTATCCAAATTATTGCTCCACGTTGGGCACCAGTTATGGNGTTGCGGCATCTTGCAGTTGTTTTCCAACATATGATTTCCTTATCTTGTTGTGCAGGAATGTCCTTGAGAAAGCTGGACTGTTCACAAGCTTGGGTTGCTCACATGCTCGTTGCTCTGTAAGAAATGCTCTGCAACACCAAATAATCTGCTTGCCCATACAAACATAACACGTATCCATAAAAGAGTAAGGGAAAGGTATATTGAATTCAAAATAAAGGTAGTTTCTTTAATTTTTGCCAGTCCTGAAAGAGTTTGTGTGGGTTAGCAGCAAAGCCCTTCACTTACATATGGGTAAATCGGAGCAATGCAGTGTGTTGGAGAGGNNAATGCAGTGTGTTGGAGAGGTGGTTTATGGCAGGCACCGTTGTCCATTTCTCATAAAACAGCTTGAATCAGCAACTCAGGATATGACTGTGCAAAGCTAATGGCTGGGGTTTAGAGGAGGAAACAACTACTGCAAGCAAGGAAGAAAAAGCTGTACTTTCCATCCTCCTGCCTCCAGAGTCTTAAAACATGCTTTCATTCCTGGTTTAAACGCACTGTTATTCTGTGAGCAGTGAAGGGCGTTCACAGAGAATGCAGGAAGTGAGATGTGAGCGTGAATGGGGCCTAGTAGAAAGGTCTTAGAAGAANGAGGTGGTTTATGGCAGGCACCGTTGTCCATTTCTCATAAAACAGCTTGAATCAGCAACTCAGGATATGACTGTGCAAAGCTAATGGCTGGGGTTTAGAGGAGGAAACAACTACTGCAAGCAAGGAAGAAAAAGCTGTACTTTCCATCCTCCTGCCTCCAGAGTCTTAAAACATGCTTTCATTCCTGGTTTAAACGCACTGTTATTCTGTGAGCAGTGAAGGGCGTTCACAGAGAATGCAGGAAGTGAGATGTGAGCGTGAATGGGGCCTAGTAGAAAGGTCTTAGAAGAAAGCCATCAATTGTGTGACAGTATTGTAATCCCTGTCTGCTCTCTAAAGTGTACGTACTGGATTCAAGCACTCAGCCAGCTCAACAGATGGATGCGTAAGCCCAACCTATATTCACATAATTAATGTTACAAGTTCTGTTCATTGCTCTGCTCTGAACAAAATCCAGTCAATTAAGGAAAAAAATTGAATCAGGGAGTTCATTCATATTCATCGAGGAGTATGCTTTATATAATGCTCTTCTATTACGGCACTTTATTCTCCACCCTTTACATTGCTGCAAGTGGGAGAAAAACCAGGAATTTTCTCCTACTGCTTTTTTACCCAAGCTTAAGAAATGGAGCAGCATGCCTTCTTCTGCCCAGGGGGATGCATTACATGTGGGTGCGAGACTGTGCTGCATGACTTAGATGCCACAGTTCAGTCCTAGCTCCTCGTAAGGCAGCGTCTCATGGCAGGATCTATTTTTATGAGAACATATCTGTTTTTCACAGAATCTTCAGTTTCCTGCCTGTAAGACATATTCGGTATGTTTTAATGACAACTCCAGACTAGTGGAGGCTGGCGCTAAGAATTTGGCAGCTATGTAGATTATGCCAAATCCAAAGAAACCCACAAAACTGAAGCTGAATGTCAGGTTAGAGGTAGATGTGGTTGGGCCAAATATGAGCTGAAGAAAGTGGATATAGCAGCACGCCTTTGAATACTAGGGTAAGCTCAGCTTTTACCACAAAAAAGTTTCATTTGGACTCACAGCTAAAAATGTCACTGCTGTGTGTGTGCTCACTTCAGCTCAGAATGAGCTGTCAGTGGAAAATACGATCTTCCAAAATTCCCTTGTGCTTTTTCACCACACAGAATCCTGGATCCCTCAGAGGTGGTGTGGATACACAGAACAATGCAATTTTTATGTAGTCACACAAAGTACATGACCAAAATGCTTTCCACATATAAATAATACAGATACAGATGCCCCCCCTTTGCTAAGATGTAAGAAATCAAAAAGTGCAGTTCTGAAATGCAGTGGCAAAAAGCTGTGTTTTCAATTTAAAGTGAGAGCCGGGAGCGTGTGAAGAATAAATGAAATGGAGAGATTAAGCAAGACTATGGGATAAATATTCTGGTTCAGATGTAAAGGCTTTAGTGACAATGTCAGATGCCTGGGGCAAGAATGAAGCAAGGACAGAAAAGATCAGGGTTAGAAATAGTTTACATAAATTGAAGAAATAGGTCTAAGAAGTCCAGAAGAGTATATGGATGACATAACAAAGAGTACAAAAAAAAGCCACCGACTAGAAGAACAGATGGGGAACTGAGATTTGAGGACCGAAAGCAGTCAAGATAATAAGTAACCAGCAACCATAAAATCAGAGAAGAAGAGATCATCAAAGAGAGGGAAGACAATTGGAGCTGGAGGCCTGAAAAGCAGGAGGAAGATAGAAGGAAATGGCANACACAACATTTGCCATTTGAAAACTAAAGACGAGTGCAAACAAAGGTCGTGAGTATCGATTTGAAGTCTTAGAAAGGACCAGCACGTTTCAGAACAAGAGCTGATATCTGACTTGATTACTGGAAGCCAACACTGGCTTTATAAAATAGGAAAAACAAAACTGCACTTCAAAGCAATCCTGAACTCAGGGTGTTTTGGCCCAGATATTGATGATGTAAGCATTCTTTTTTTTTAAAAAAAAATTGTTTGTACCTTCAGCAGCTTTACAAACACAGCTGTTGGGCACAGGCTTCACTTACATTTAAGTCAGTAGATTGGTACCAGCTTGTGAAAAGCTCCTTGTAGGATACCTCTTTGTTTGTTTGTTTGTTTGTTTTCCCTGCTTCCTTGGAGGCCTTTTAGTTAAGAGGAAAATCCAAGTGAACAGGTACTTTCATTTCAGATTGAAATCAACTCAGTAAAACTGTTTTCTTTCCAATGTTTCCTTGCATGGTGGAATAGGAAACCTTGCCATCTCTGATCTTACATAATGAGTGAATAAGGAAATAGGAGTTTTGTCCAAAGGAATGGATATTTCTGAATATGAGTTTTTTTTCTTTTTCTGAATAGTAGAAGGCATTTCTATGGGGATTACTGTACCAAACCTCTGCAGTCTGATTGTGTGGACATACAGGTGGATTTGAAAGAACGAGCAGTTTTTTCAAAGTGTACTTTTTTAGCCTCAGTATTTCATCTTTGTGGTGCAAGGCAAGCTGGGTAAGTTACGTCTTTATGAAAGGGTAGTAATATTTTTTCTTTCCTATTCTTGAGGAGAATTCTTGCTTAACCTAGGTTTGCTGTGGTAGTGATGGTTGTTTGGTTTAGTTTAATTTTCTTTTTTTTTTTTTTTTTTTTTTTTTTTTTTTTTNATATTTTTTTTTTTTTTTTTTTTTTTTTTCAGCAGGAGCAAGGTTTTGCTTCATCATTCATTTCTTTGTTAACCTAACTTAAATTCCTTCCAGACAAAAATGTAAACTGTAGAGTGGGGTCAAATTTTTGGAAGTTGTGCTTTGAACAGTTCCAGTGTGCATGATGTTCATGCAGATTACATTCTTTGCTTCATGAAATGGCTGATCAAGTTCTCTGAATATATAAAATTACCTTTTAATAGAAGTTTATATTGTGCCTGCTGAAAACTGCATAATAGAAGTATCTGAACAGAAATGTTCTTCTCTAACTGTTACTACAGCACATGCTCATTTTCATCAGCAACTGAAGCACCAGGGGTCATCCTGGGCGCTAGGTAGTCTTACTGGGTGCTAAGTAGGAAGATGAGAATGTCCCTTCATAGAACCATCAGTGAAACTGATGGACAGCTAGAAATTTCAGGGAAATCTATTTTTATTGTCCAATGTGTGAAATGCAATCACTTGTAGTGGAAGGGGGTGAGGGGAGGACTTGTTGTGTTATATCAAGGTAACATGCTGCTAGAAGGAAGAATTCTGATGACAATTTCTCCAAAAAAAAAAAAAAATCTGACTAGACATTCAGCCAAAACACAATTTATTTGTAGTAATTCTTTCAGTTAGCCTGTTGTGGACTTCATTGTCAATTTCCAGAGGCTTTCAATGATTAAGAAATAAATATCTTGTGCTTACAAAGACTGCCTTTTAAAAAACATAAATATTTGTTTATATTATTCCTTATTTTTTCACAGAAAATATTCTTCCTCTTATCCCTGCTCTCCTGTGCCAGTGGAACATGAAGCTCTTCTGTCCACTGAACAACATCTGTGATATCTAAGTTATGGAGTGGAAGTGAAAAATGAGGCTAAGCAGAGAGTAAAATTCAATGTAGCTAAAACTAGTGAGCTTTCATATTTTCTTCTTTTTTTCTTTTCTCGAAATTGGAAAAAACGAGATGAAGTGAGCAAAGGTGAAGTGACTTGCCCAAGGTCACCTGAGACACAGCCCTGGTCTCCTGGAACAGTTTGTGGTTGCTGCATCCAACCTGTCTCAAGGGTAGGAGAGCTGTGTTTGATGGCTGCATTAGTCTGAGGTAGCTTAAGTCTGCACACCAGCACCTCACCACCAGGTTTCTGTGAATTCAGAGTTTGTTTTTCATCCCCCCCTTGAAGGCTGGCCATGCTATTACTTTAATCTTAAAGTCAAATATTTGAAAAAATTAGCAGATAGGAAGTCAGTCAATACTAGCACAGTTGCTGAAGCAAATAGAGAGTAGTTTCAGCCCTACAGAATGGATGAATCTTGACAGCTGTTCCTCCACTGTTTTTTAACCAGTAACAGTCTAGTGTAAAATACATGCACTTGCCTGGTAGCAGGGCATATACCACCACTGAGCTCTCTTTCAGATGAGAGTGTGGAGTCCTGCTTTTCACCTTCCATTCTGAGTGCAGAACTGCCTTTGTTGACTGCACATCCGTAGGAAGGCTGGAGTGTGCCCCCTGTGCCACTTCAACCCTCCCCAAAGTGCCTTCACCTGCTGTTTAAGATACAAGTTGAGAGGTGTAATTTCAGAGCCTTTCTGGTTAAGACAAGACAGAACATAAATTTTCCGCTTCCCAGACAACTCTGTTACCTATTAGACTATTTTGCAGTAATGCAAGAGGATGTTAAGATTGACACTGGTGTTTTACCGTGGCATTATGTTTTTATCGTTTCTAAAAGCTATTTTCACTCCACTAGGCATCTATCTTCACAAAGTTAAACATTCTGGATCTCAAGTAGCAGAAGACAACTAGTATTCAAACACAGTCATAGAATCATGGAACGGTTTGGGTTGGAAAGGACCTTAAAGACCATCTAGTTCCAACCCCCTGCCATGGGCAGGGACACCTCCCACTACACCAGGTTGCTCAGAGCCCCATCCAGCCTGGCCTTGAACACTGCCAGGGAGGGGGCATCCAAACTCTCTCTGGACAACCTGTGCCAGTGCCTCACCACCCTCACAGGAAAGAATTTCTTCCTAATAGCTAGCCTAAATCTCCCCTCTTCCAGTTTATCAATCAATCAGTGGAGGAGACTTTGGAGATCTTCAGATGATCCAGTTTTTATCCAAAGAAATTTTGCTTCTAGTAGATGTGGCCAGGTAGTTCAAAACTACATGCTCTGTCCCTTTCCTTCGTCCTTCATCTACCTCCTGGCTCGATGTCATAATTAAATGTGAAGTACTATCTCAGCTAGCTCATTGCTTCTCCGCTAGCGAAAGCAGATTACAGTAGAAATTGGCAAAAACATCTGCAAGTAGAAGGTATTTAAATAACTGTGTAAAAAAATGGGGTGTTGAGACATGCAGCTATTCACCTAGACGTTGAAGGTTCAGCTAGGTTTCAAAATGCCTGATCTTGGTGTGCAAGCTCTGCATCAAGCATGCATCTGTTTTGGCACACAGATTCAGTCACCATAGAGAAAAAAAGGTGATTCTGAAGACAGTTAAACATTTCATCTTTTACATGAAACATACCTTAATGTTATAGAAGGTTTCATTTCTACATTTACTTACTTTTAACTGAACTTAGTCCTTTTTGGTCAGAAAAAAAGAAAGGAAAAAGTACTATCAACCAAATACATAAAAAGAAGTTTTAAATGCACAGAAAGTGAAATGTAAATAAATCAGTTTATTTCCATCTTAACCGTTTTTACCACAGCATTTTATTAATTTGGGTTGTTTCCCTTTCTGACAGGGAGAATATCTTAACTTTTTTTCTTCTGCTCCCAACCATTTTAACATCACTAGGAAGCTCTTATATTATACTTACGGATAATGAAAATATTTGCAGATGTGCAGAAACACGTGCTTTAGAGAATGCCTGCTTTAGAAGATGCGGTATGGATAAAACAATACATAATTGCAGCTAATTTTTTGGTTGTCCAGTTTTAGTGTCTTATTTTAGGTCTATTGCTACGGTTATGATAGATTTCATTGAAAGACTTGCTGTTGCAACAGCTTGTTGATCAAAATTGTTTTTACTTGATTGGAATAGAATTCAGGAATTAAACAAGCTAAGGAAGAGCCCAAGTTTCAAGGGCAGGTCAGACAATCCTCTTTAGAGACAGACTGAAAATATGAAGACCGCACAGACTGATTCATGGAAGATCTTCAAGCAAAGCCTGATTTTTTTCTTTTTGGAGAACTGGGATTTCTTCATCTTAATGAAATCCTTGTCCATGGCACAAATCTTTCTCCTTTCCCAACATAACCCCAAAAATTACCTATTTTTTCCAGCTGTACTTTGCTATACAACTACAAGCATACACATATTCTGNGAAACTGTGGACACTGAGTTGGCTATAGTTTGTCTTTGAAATCATTTGCAAAACCTCAGTCTTTGTAAGTCCCCAAAAAAAAAAAAAAAAAAAAAAAAAAAACATAGTTGAGCTTTTACACCATTGGAATCTTTGGCAAATGCAGGAAGGGAGGACTTTGCATCGAAGGAAGCTGGTTGCAGCTGTGCTTGAATTGACGCTGTCCAGCGATATAGTGGAAATGATCACTTGTTAACAAAATCTGAAGCTACTTTTTAGTTGAATATTTCATTTAATCAAAACTGCTTACACAGTTGTGCAATGTTTTTAGACATACGCAAAAATTCAGATGTGACTGTGGAGCAATTTTTTTTTTCTATCTGACTGCAATTAGCTAGCAGTTGGACAGCATCTAATTTTTGTATATTTAATAAAATCTAGAAGTGTTTAGTCTATCCATGTAAAGTCTTAAGAGAAATCCCCTCATTTTCAAAATAGGTTCTGCATGAAATTTTGATGTATCGGTGTAAGCGTTCTTTTGGGCATTAGTAATCTGGCTTATAGCTGCCAATTGAAACATGAAGTGTTTAGGAAAATAAGTGCATATTTAATCTGCTATGGTTGTTAGAGAAGCATCTGCAGTTTGTTTTTGTTGTAGTTTTTAGATGCATATTCAACTTCTTCCTTCAGTAAGTCCATCTTTCCTTTGTAACTAAAGCTGGTATGTAAGTTTACAGATACAGTATGCAGACTGTACTAGACAAGAAGCCTTGGAGATAATTTGGACTTGAGATAATTGGATCTGAGAAAATATGATCATAGAAATGTCTAGGTATAGGCAGAGCTCCTTAATAGAGGTAGGATAAATATTTTTACTTGGTGCAGGAAGCTGAGTGATAGTCTGACTTTCGAAATGTTTTGTAAATATTTGGGACCTCTGCTGTAGTTTGCAAAACAGTTTGCAGAAAATTCCTTCATACAGACACACCCAGAAGACTGCCAATACTGTCTCCTGTAACTAAAGCCAGGAGTTACATTCTTTTCCTCTGTGCATGCGTGCATGCCATAATTCAGTTTTGGTTAGTTTTATCTTTTTTTTTTTTTTTTTTCACTCCATGTAAATCTCCCAGAACATTCGTATCCTGTGTCCTAGTTCATCAGTAGTTTACGACATACCTGCTTCACAAAAAGAAGATCCAGAAGACAGGGTTATTTTTAAGTGGTGTGGCAGAACTCATGGTTACACAAGTAAAAACAGCATTTACTTATTCAGGGTTTTTTTTGCACATGAGGAAGTATATAAAGCCCATCACAGGCCAGTTCCTGAGGCTGCACACCAGCTATGTGGCCACATTACAGCTCTGTCCCCAGAAGATGTGTACTGGTAGATGAGGCACACCTGGCCATGCTGCCCACTTGCTTCTCAGTGTCAGGTAGGAGGTCACAAATGTAATAGGCATAGGAGTAATGGAGAGCTTTGGAATAACTTTATTATTATTATTATTATTTTAAGTCTTTTTAGAACAACCTGTTGGAATACAACAGCACCATATTTGTTAGCAGAGGTAAGAAAGCATCTTACATGGGCTTTCTTTGGTGGCAGTTTAAAAAAGGTGAAGAGGCGGCTGCTGGCCTCCCCTGCGGAGCCAGCCCCTCAGCTTGATGCCGTCCTCTGGCACCCTGCTGCAAAAAAGCCACCTGGCTTTTGAAGAGCTCCCTGCAGCGTCCCACAGCATGAGGTGAGTCACTGCTTCCGTTCTTCTGCCCGGAGAAGGAGTAAAACCACCGTGTGAGGAGGCCAGGGTGGCAGGGTGGGTCAGGCAGGCAGCCCCTGGAGGGAGACGGGAAGACCGCTGTTACAGGGGGAGGTAGGAGGGCAGCCATTACAGGGGCGGCCATTACGGGGTGAGGCAGACTTGACGCTGCTCATCCTCCTGAGGGTGAGAAGCGAGTTGTGTGACTAAGGCAGAGAGCTCAAAGCGGCGTTTGGCTGCAGGTATGGGGTCAGGGTACCATGGAGCTGCTGGGAGGGCCTATGGGAGTGGCCTGGGCCCAGCTGGCCCGGGCGGCAGCCATGTTACGTCACACCACACCGGCCCTGGGACCGGGGCCGCCTCAGTAAAACCAGAAAGTTCCGACCTGCTGTCCACAAACTGAGCTTGTCTGCCTTGTGACTGGTAAGGGCACAAGACAGTGCAGCCGATAAGTGCTTCTTTTTTGCTTTTTGCGTAAATGCAGTACATTTTCTTGTCAGCGTGTGGTGCTTCATGCTTGTGGTGCATGGTACAGTAAGGTGGGGGTAGGGTAGGGTGGAGAAAAAAGGTGAAAGTTTTTCATGGAAAACCGTCCTTGTTTTTCCAGCTAGATCAATGGCTTACCATTATTAACTTGGATAATTTGTTTTATCACACATTATTTTGAAGATGAACTGAAATAGCTGGTCTCTAGTTCAATAAATCTCAAACCTACCTCAGACTAATGGAACAAAATCATTTGTATATAAAGCAGCATTTTATGTGCTAACATGAATATGGAGGGCTGGGGAAGGAAAAAACAAATTCTGATACTTGATCTCCTTGAAATTCTGCAAATATGGCTGTGGTGAGTTTGAAATAACTCCCTTACTAAAGGAAAACATTCAAATTCTTGCTACCTGATTTGAATTTATGACTGGCTATGTGGCTGAGTTACCAGGCGCATCTGTATATTAAACACACTGACTGTGGAAACTAAGTAACAATGATACACAATTTACAGAAGGATGATCGAAACCAAGGGCTGATGTGACCAGTGGACTCCAATAGATGTAAGTGGTTTGAGTGCTTGTCATCTGTCCACATGATCCAAATGCTGGCAGCCTGTTGAAAGTGATGCGTGGGAAACTAGCGCAAAGTGCTGATTTATTTTATGCTAATGGGGAAATGTCCATATTGTTCAAATTAAATCCTAAAGCAGGAACAAATCATCCAGCCAAGGCCATCCTATGGAGTTTCATTGAAACAGTTAGTGGTCTCTTCTGTGACCTCAGAGTTGTAAAAATTAAACAGTGTTAGGGGGCTGCTGTTTTCAAGTGCTTCTGTCTGCTGAAAGCAGCTGAGATTCTCCTGCAGATGGGCATTTAAGTTAAAAGCCGAATGGAGAGATCACAGCAATTAGTGCGCATGGGCTTCTAACTGCATCAGAGTGAATAATGTGGGAGATGCGAGCCAGGACTGTGCCTCAGTCTGTGTTTTTTTTCCCACCAGAAATTGAGTACAAGCAGTTTTTCTCTTTTTTTTTTTTAAAAAAAAAAAAGGAAGAAAAGAGAATTTCTTTCTGTTTCACTTGAGCAAGATAAAAGAGATTATGCAAAGATGGACCAAAGTGGGAGGAAATAAAAAAATATTTCAAAGGGAAGAACAGTCTACTTTACAGCTTTGACTGGGTCTGTAGTAAAATGTTTCTGCTGCTTCTGCCATAAACAGGCTCATTGCTGGCTCACTGCAGGGAATGAAGCTCTCCCAGTTTTTTGTGTGTTGTTTGAGCCCTGGAAAAGCATAACAGGACTTCAGCATTTTTACTTAGAATAACTGAAGGGGAAAATGGTTTATCACCTCTGAGATTTAGAATTTCCTGGGGAAAAATGGAGGGGCAAAATGCTTACAAATTCATATTTTACTTTTTACTGGAGGAACTCTTCTTTATAAGAGCTATACCGTACTACAGCATCAGTTTCACTAAAACTGTTACTACATTATCCAGTGCAAGGTATCTTTTCCGTCACTCCTGAACATCTTTGAATTTCTACTTTTCCAAAGGCTTCTAGCTATTTGCTGAAATGACTTGGAGCCATGAGATTGCATTAGAAGATAATGATTGGAGAATTGGTCTCAGTTTTCGAGTCAAGAAATGCCTCTGGAGAATGATCAAATGCAAACCCAGCATTTTTTCCTTCAGGTCCTTTTCTTAGTGGGCATGTAGAACAATGGCAAAATGCTTCTGTTTCATGGCCATTGTTCAAGTAAACATTCAGCTTTTGCCTCCAGCAGATGCAGTGATATAAGTCTGATTACTTTATGTTATTGAGTGACTTGTCGTTAGTGTCTAGGGACTAGTAATCTGTAAGTTAGTATTTATTTCATTGGTGCTGCAGTTAAAAGTTTATCCCTGGAAAAAAAAGAAAAAAAGAAAAAAAGAAAATGTAGATCACTTTCTACACTGCTATTGTAGCTTTCTTAAAAATGAGGAATGAGGAGCCCACAACTAATAAATCTAAAACAGATATACTCCTTATGTTGTGTGAGGAGAGTCTAGGGGTCGGTTCTCAATAATCTTTGAGCGAGCAGTCATGGTGATCAGGGGAGGTACCTGAGGAAGAAAGAAATGACACTCCTGTCAAGAAGGGCAAGAAGGAGGATCTGGGGAACTGCAGACTGGTCACCCTCACCTTGGTCCCTTGGTGAGGTGATGGAGCAATTAATTCTGGAAGCAGTGTCCAAACATAAGCAGGACAAGGCATAGGTTATGGGTTTATGAAGAGGAAGTCATCCTTCACCAACCAGATAGCTGCCTTCAGTGTGAGTATTGGCTTGGTGAAGGAGATGAGAGCAGTGGTTGTTGTTTAGCTTGACTTTAGCAAGGGTATTGAGACTGTCACCCGTCACATCCTCATAGACAAGCTGATGAAGAACAGACTAAATAAATGGACAGTGAGGTGGATTGAAAACCGTGTGAACTGCCGGCCTCAAAGGGTTGGGATCAGCAGCGTGAAGTCCAGCTGGAGGCCAGTCATTAGTGATGTACCCCAGGGGTCGGTACTGGGGCTGTGTCAGTGCAGAACAGAAAACTGTGAAACTTGATGGCATCTGACAACTGCATATACATACACAAGGTTGTTGAAAGGACACAGAAACTGAATCGGTGCCCGGAGGCACAGCTAAACTACCTCAGGATTTAGCAATATAAATTATTTCAAATGAAGGTTACTAGGATCACAGGGAGAAGCAAACTTGGTGAGGAAGAAAGTCTCAAGCTGACTGTAAACTCCTGAAAGAATAGAATAAATTAATGCCAGCCAGCTGTGAGAGCTGGTGACAAAGACAAGAGGCCATGGATCTGACCCTTGACACTAACAGTTGCAACTGCCTGGCATGAAGCCTCCCGTACTGCTGGCAATGGAAAGACTGGGAACAACTGCTGGTGCCAGCAGGGGGTTGAGGAGAAGCCAAGCTGAGCAGCAATTCCATCAGCGTTTATTTACCCAAAGATCAGATGAAATACAAACCAAACCAGAGGACTCGGAGTAATGGTGTGCACCAACACGGAGGGGATTGCACCACTTAGAAGAGGAGGATGTTTGGGAACATGGCTGCTTTGCAGCCTGGTGGTAAGGCTTAGCTATAAACACAAGTCTCACAAAACATTAATTTTGTAATGCTGGCAAGCAATCAGAACCATTCGTTTTTGCTTAGGAAAACTGAAGATGAAATCATAGCCTACCTACTTCTTAACTGTGATCTGCTTTTCAGCCTTCTCTGTTGGAATGTTTTGGTAGAGAATTGCAGCACCTTCTGCCTGTCCCCCCACCACACACACAGTTTCATTATGAATTTCCAGCTATAGATGTGGAGATCAAAACCATATTTCTTATTCCTTCTAGACCAGGAAAGCGTTGTATTTCCATAACACGCTGCAGCATGTGTACTGTAACTGGTGCTCTGCTAGTATCAGATGAATTTTTAGCAAGTTCCAATGGAATTTTTTACTGGATTAATATGCTTGTAACTGAGCCACAATGCTCTTGGTACTGACCTTTTTCTTCACGCCACCATTTCATTGAATAGTTGTGGGAAGTGTCTTCATCTGGGAAAATATATCTGCTACTTATGTAAATTGGGAATGTAAGAGCCTGTCCTGTGTGACACAGGCATGGAGCACAGTGTTCACACAAAATCTGCAAAAAGTAGTCACTGAGGTGGACGGTTCAGCCAGTTCAGTTTCCTTGGTCTTTGAGGTATGGATTTGTTCACAGAGCTGTGTACATTTTTGGACTATGGAAGTTGTTCTTTACAGTGATTTCTTGCAGACATGGGGAACCTTGAATGATGAAGAATCCAAAATGTGTGGGAACTTTCTTTCAATCATGAGCAGAAAACTACTTGGGAACCCCTTCCTTTCCTTACTGAGTGCATACTGCAGGCATTGTTCAATATGTTAATATAAAGTACAGAAAATGTGTGGCAAAAGTAAACTTTCTGGAGCTTGTTGACTGGGAGTACTTGAGCATGCTAACTTAGTGTTGCATTAATGCTACTTTTCTCATGCAATTCAGGATTGAATTTCAATAGTATATTCTAGATGAATCATAGCAAAAAGGCTCAATAATAAAGTATTCCTAAGGCCCCTGCAGTTTGCAGGTTGTTAAGCTGGACTGACTTAGTTCTTAGCTGACAAAGTTTCAAGTACATTGCAAATGTGTGCAGAGGGTGGTGGATCATGGCAACACGCTTTGCCTTCCTCATGAGTGAATTTAACTTCTACAGCAAGGTTTTTTGCTGTGCATTCTAGTAATGTGTTCTTTAAAGCTGTGACTAGTAATGACAGGCTTCAATTTTTTACAGGAAAAAGTGAGTGCATTATTAGTATTCAGGAAATCCAAGTAGCCACTCTTCTCTCCTGAATATGTTTCATCTTCTATCTGCAAAATACGTGAGTTTTTGACATTGTAAGAGAGTCCTCTTGTGATGAACATCTGAAAGTCCAAGTGTCACCTCCATCTCTTCAGTCACTTGTTGCATCTCAGTTTTGGGGGAGAAGTAATTCATTTTCTTTGGTACACACACTACCAAAAAGGACCCCAGTTATTTCTAAATCATAGAATCATGGAATGGTTTGGGTTGGAAGGGACCTTAAAGACCATCCAGTTCCAACCCCCTGCCATGGGCAGGGACACCTCCCACTGGACCAGGTTGCTCAGAGCCCCATCCAGCCTGGCCTTGAACACTGCCAGGGAGGGGGCATCCAAACTCTCTCTGGACAACCTGTGCCAGTGTCTCACCACCCTCACAGGAAAGAATTTCTTCCTAATAGCTAGCCTAAGTCTCCCCTCTCCCAGTTTGTGGCCATTACCCATCGTCCTATTGCTATGAGACAGATGTTTGTATATGCACTGTGTGTGTTAACTGTGAGATGAATTATACAGAGGGAGGCTAACATCACCTCATGCTTTGGGACTGGTGGTGCGGGTTGTTGATTTGAAAGCTTTACTCCTCATACTGTATGGCCTATCCAAAGTCTGCCTGACAGTAAGTTTTGGTTCCCTCTACCGCCATTTAACAATCTGCCAAGGTTCTTGCAAAATGTTTCTAACTGTTGCTAAACTCACAGTGTTTTTGTTTGCCCCGTTGGGATAATGCTGACTAGCTGGGTTTTCTGTGTGGTGGCCCATAGCCTGACTGCACGGGGGTGCTGGTGTGGTGGGACGTTTGGAGGCGGTGGGTAGATGGTCGGCCGCAGGTTCAGAACTCTGCCCTCTGAAGGCTCCTGGTTTCCACCTCCGTAGAGTGTGACACTGTGCGTGTGTACTTGGTGTGGTTTGCATTAGATCTTGAGTGCTCAGAATATGGAAGTATCGAGTTCTTCATCTCTCCCAGAGTCCACTGAAGAGAATCCTGTTGATGTCAGTGGAGTTTGGACTGAGTCTTTATATGCAATTGCACCACCTTGTGCACAAGTTAGTGGCACTCATTGAGGAGACAGGTGTGTCCTTGCAGTGTGTATTCTGCCCGCTCTGCGACAGGCCTCTGTAAGCACTATCAAATTTGCTTAGGTAAAATACAAAATGTGTAGAACTATATCCCTGCTGTATTTCCCATCATCCATGAGTCTGATCCACCGGGGCTTTTGTAAAAAATACTGAACGCCATTACGTAGCAAACGTAAGTGCTAAAAGCAGTATTTCTACATCTGCACATTTCCCTTTTTTTGTATTTGTGCAGTAGTTCTTGGTGTAGGGCAGTAACAGCTGATAGACACTGGCTTTGAAAATTATTTTCTTAAAAGAAAATGAAGTTAAATTAAGTCATGGAGCAACAAGTCTCTTAACCCTGCGAGGGCAAGCCGTGGCAGCCTGAAGCTGAGGCAGCCCCCACTGGGGGGCAGTGCTGACTGCTCCGGTTACTGTCAGTTCTTGTTAGCTCGGAGGGAGGGACTCCCACAAACGGGGCTGGGTGTGACATCAGTGTGGCATCAAACATACAGACATATGCCTCGCATGCTTAGACCTCACATGTAAGAAATAATCTTCTTTTCCCTTCAGGAATGGTGTGAGTGTTGCCTTTGTTCGTGGCAGTATCCAAATGGCTTTTGTGAAATGCTGCATGTCCCACTGGCCTTGTAGTTCCTCTCATCTGGTTCAACGTATTTTTGATATAGCTCACGTACGCCATGAATCGCTTGTTTCCATTTGCAGATTGTTTGGATGAATATTTCCCCACCTAGAAGGAACTATAAGGATTGTAATAACATGGATCCCAAGTAAAAAGGAAAAGTTATTATTTGTTCTATCTGATACAGATTGTTTTGGTAAACATCAAATGTTTGAGAAGCAGCTGGAAAAAGCAACTATGAAAAAAACCCCTTAATAATAGTAATATAATAAGGGAACTTCATTAGCCTGGTGTTCCCCCTTCTCATCTTTTTCCTTCCAAGACCAAGCTGTAACATGTATCATGATCACGCTTGGCTTTCTTTGTATCTTGTTCTGTCATTATGTTCCCCCTCCAAAAACTTTCTAGCTTAGTTTCAAAGTTGTAAAAATGTCAGCCTTGTAGGTAAGCAGGAAAGGTACTCCTTCACCCCTAGCTGTATCACCTGCTGTTATTTGTGTTACTCTTCCATGTTGCTCAGTTCCAATTAGGTGAAAGTGTCAGCTGGACATGGTGCATTAGGACTGTCTAGAGCCTAACTGCATCTCTCTGCCAACAAACAGTGAGGCGCATTTCCAGCTGACACAAGTCCAGCACTGCTTTTGCAGGGCCAAGAGGTGTGCCTGGGGGTGCAAAAACGGAAGCATCTCATGCGTTGTAATGGAGGGTCAGGTAGTTGCCTTCTGTGGCCCATGGTCAGAGAGCAGGAGCAAAGCACAAAACCCTAGGGAAACCTCAGTATATGCTCATGGCTGTGTTTATCTTAACATGAGACTTCCTATTGTCCTGCGAATCTTTTCGGTATTGTGTGATTCTGAGATGTGATCCGATTTCTTACCACTGTGTTTCAGTAACCGAGGGTGGTGTACTGTATCATAACAAGTCCTTCAACAAAGGACCAGGTGTAGGCAGTGTTGGTGGATTTTAGTAACTCCCTAAATGGGTTCAGAGAATAAAAAATCACTTAACATTTGTGGGGACTGCTGCAGGGCTAAGCACTTTGTTTCTCCTTTTATAGTCTTCCTAAATAATAAGCCCAGTCCAGAAAGATGGATGAACTTATTCCACTGGGCCTGTACTTTGTGTGTTCCAGAGTAGCTGCAGTCCGATACCCACATGAACTGTGAAATCCATGACCATCTGATACCTTAAAACATTTCAAAAAGCAGAATATTTATTCTTAATAAGCAGTTCAAGAGTTACCACCTGTTGCATTCTCCAGGTTTTAAAAATCCTACATTCAACATGCATCATGGCAGTAATTAGCAGGTAGAAGCAGTTGCAGAAAAGCAAGGTGTTTTTGTTAGTTACGTAAAGAGATTGAGAGAAATATTCTCAGTAGCAGTATATAACTGTTCCTACAAACATTCAGCTCCACTGCCAGTGGTTGTGGTACAACAATGTGCCCATCTACATAACACATCTACGAAATGTAGCAGCAGGTGCAGCTTCCAAATGCTCATAGCTGTGGTGCTGATGGTTCATCTTCACCCTTGGTAGTATTCTGGTAACATGTCAGTGCCAAGATCAGTTTCTCCCAGCAGCAGGATTCTCTGCAAACAGTATTAAACAAGCTCAGTCATAAATCAGGCTTTTGTAAGAAACCATTTGCTAGCTCATGATTTTTCTTTGAATTGCCAAGTCAGAGTATTTTGAGAGCTATCAAGTGAGCAATGAAAATACGCTGCGGATTTTCCAGGTGGCACTTTACATGCTGTTAATGCACAGGATTTTCAGTAGCAGTTATCGCCGTAAGAGGCAGAGGACTACTTCTTTGTCTTCGTAGCTGGGTGACTGCGATGCAGAGGTCAAAACTTACTTTTCATTTTGCCATTCTCCTGTTGGTTTTGGTTGGCATTTCAGTGTAAGATCTCAAAGATCCGTATCTACCAAGACACAACACACAGCTCTGCCAGGCTAATCTTAGCCACTTCTGCATGGCAGTGCACACCACTACAGCAGCTGAGAGCCTCCTCTGCGCTGAACTCACAGTGCTGCTTGTTTGTACAGACTGCTTGTGGTGTTTCTTTACAGCACTGCAGTGCATCACCTTGTCTGGAGATATTTCTGTGTGAGGTGAGGCTTGCTTGCAGTCACAGAGTCTGCTAGATCTACGCTTGACCTCAGATCACTTAAGATCTGACACCACTTTAGGCAGCATAGACAGAATCCACTTCTGTAAGCCTAGTGTTCTGCAGCTGCTTCCTATTCCGGTTACACAGGCTGGACCGTTTCCTAAGGGCTTGGTAAAGCCTCATGCAGTCGCCTTGATGTCTGGGTGTGTTGTTTGCTTGTGCAATCTAAATAGGCATCTACAAGGTACCTCAGAGAGTGCATTCTCAAAGAGAAGCCTTCTGTTGCTTTGGACCTAAAGTGCCAATTGTGAGGATGGCAGAGTGCAAATTTGAATCTGCAGTGTAGGTAGCTCAAATGGAAGTAAGCAGCAAGACTGTAGTTAGTTGAATTACAAATTTAATGGGGATACCCAAGGTTAACACACTAATTTGGAGGGGGATTGTCAATTTATCAATTTATAGAGAGAACTATGCTGCAACCTTTTAAAAAACTGTTTTACTTTATTGGGTCTTAGTCTGACAGTTAGGCATGGTTTCATGGAGGAAAATAGTTGCAGTCATTAACAGCAGTTTGGGTGTCCACTGATTTCCAGATCAAGTGGAAAAGAGTTAGAAGAAATTGAGGGTTTCAGTGTACCAGGATGAATTCAAGCTTTCTGGCTGAAATTAAGAGTACACATGTAACAGAAGATGTTTCTGTATTGGAACAGCTGTCCACTCCCTCTCTCTGTTGTACGCAATGATCTATGATCTGCTTTTTAATTGCTGTGTGCAATTGCTTCACAAAGGTAATAAATTCTTTAGGGTCACTAGTTGTGCTACAAATCAGAAATAACCCTGCACACTAGGATCCTCTTGCAAAAAATCTTTTTGATCCTGTATGAACCTAGTTGTAAGCAATGAAAAAATCAAATGGCCCAAGGACCAATGGTCCAAGACAGCGTTCTTTTCCTTCATTATTTGGAGACGTGGCTTTCTTTTATAGCCAAGTAAGCATCGAAGGATCGCGAACTTGGAAACTGCAAAGTTGAGTAGGATTATGTAGGATGTCTACAGCAAACCCTGTGATTACGATAATCACTGTGGTACTCCTTTTGCAGTTCCCAGTTCAGTATTTGTTACAGACAGAAACGCTAGTAGGTGAAATGTTGTGGGATCCATTATGTGTAATTTTATAGATTGTAACTAAACCATTGACACTCAATAGAAATTTTTAATATGATGCTTTTTGTTATACACCATACTGAATATCGTACATATGTCCAGGATAGTTCGGTCATGGTTGTGTTCCTGCTAACAACGGTTAAGGGCCAAATAACTTTTCTGTTACTGCACAGCTTAACAAATAAGCTGCACAGACTGAACTCTAATCCAAGAAATATTTCCACATAAGCAAGGAACAATTGCAAAGTGCTGCTGAGCCAGCACAGAACGAGTATGCGCCAGAAGAGTAACACACGAAGCCCTGCGAGATGTATTGCTGTGTGAACCGCTGGGAACACCATCATTCTGGGTGTTCCTCACCGGGCGCCAGAGTTCTTGCTTCTCTCATGGTGGTCAGGGGAAGACGCAGAGCACTGCCTTGCTGGCTCGTACAACTAAGGGTAGAATGCAATTTTTCTCCTTAAGCTGGGGAACATACGTTTTACAAAAGCAAAAGGAGGAGGGGGAGGAAAATCAGCATGGGAACAGCCCGTTAGGTTCAGGCAGAACCTTGAAGTCATTTCTGATACAAACCAAAGTGAGCTCAAAGCCAAAAGAAAATATTTCTTTAAAACTTCCCCTAGCTTTTAGCATGGTTATTACATTTGTAGGAATGAGTGAGCTGAAGTGAAAAGGAGAACAGCTCACTGCCATTACTTCAGGGCTGAGAACCTGGCAAAGGCTGCACAGCACCCCCAGATGAGAATACCTCGTTGCTCTCTGCAGCTTTGTGGTACCTCTGTGCTGTAGTCCAAGCCCATCAGTGGGGGTCATTTCAGATTCAAACCGTCCTCTCCCAATTAAGCCAGGCAGAATCTAAGCAGAGGGGTTGCTGGCCTTCTGCCCCACCATGCTGCTTCTCGATCTCTAATAACTCATCTTTGTCGGACCTCGCCTGATACGGTTGGTCTGCATACAGAGAGGGTGGCAATTCCTATACATGCTGAGCTCTTAGAACAAGTAATGAACGTGTTGCAAAGCACTGTTGAAATGTCCAGTCCTGCAGTTGTTCATGGGTCTTGCTTTTCCTGCCCCTGCAGCTATGGACTTCCAGGTCGGTGTGGAGCCAAGTGTTACAGGATCTGGCGTGAGACCAGCTGTGACACCACGTACAAGAGGTGACATTTCAAGTACTAGCTCAGTCTTTCATGGGTCACTTTGACATGCATTGTGGAGTGTGAAGTTTTACAGATGCAGTCTCAGAGGGGAAATAAAAAGGGTGTAACACAACGTGATGTTCTTATTCTGTAGTTTTTCCCACATCACCTTCATTCCTCAAGATTCAAATTTGCTAGCAGAGGCTTCAAAGGATGGTGAAATACAAAAATCTGGCAGTCTTAGGAGATAACGTCGGTGTTGTCAGACCTTCAGTGCAGACAAAATGAAGTGAGTTTTACTCTGTGGAGCTTGAATGTCCAAAATGTAGACAGCTGTTGAAGCTGGAAATCCCAGATGAAGTGTTAGGGACTGCTGTGAAAACTGCATTCCATTAAGCACAAATGTTCTCTGCTACTCAATACAATGCCCCTCCCTGAGTCACTTTAAGTAAGTCTGATGTTCTGCTTTCTGTAAGATCATTTGTGGACTTGATGATCCCAAGTGATCCCTCCCAGCCTCAACCATTCTGCGATTCTGTGATTTACAAGCTCTGTTAAATTGTCAGTAAGTTTTTAACAAGCTTCTTTCTCGGTCTCCAAAGGCTTCTGAGTTCAAGTGCCAGTGAACGTGCTTTAGGGCACATGCTATTGAGAACGTCTTTTGCACCAGATGCGTTCTTGGGCAGAACTGCTTATGAAGCAGAGCAGAGGTTAAGCAGCTGATCCAAATCTGTTGGTTGGCACATAGAAACATTGCTTGTAACCTAGAGGACAGGGGAAGGGGTGACATGTATTTGGTAGGATGAGCTGTGAAGTTCAAGAGTTGAGCACAGGACTTGGAATTTTACTGGTATCGTAGCACAGCTCTCATGCAGAAAACATTTGGCTTTACAGGTGGTTACCAAAACTGGATTTTGAAGCATCTGCCTGGCCTGGTTCTAACTGTCTCTTGACAGACCTTAGGCAGAAGAATTTGCTTTGAAAAGCACTGCCAATTTTTATCGAGGTTGCCATTACAGTAAGTTATCTAACTGCTTTCTAAATTGGATTGGTTGCAGTGATCAATCTGTATTTGCAGCTATTCGGAGGTAAAATGAAGTAATGGGGTTGTGTAGCTCTTCTCCATGAAGGAGCAGTCAGGATGCAGAGTAAATTAAAGTATACAAGAGGGTCTGAAGATCATAAAATTAAACCCCTGTTCTTCAGATGGGTGGAAATCTATATTGCAGGAGAGAGAATGAAATGCTTATAAGTGTCCTCTTAAAATAGAAAATTAATAGGGGGATCTTTGATCATGGAAGTTATGTTACATACTTAGAAAGAATCCACTGCTTGATGGCTGTGCTGTAGCAAGCAGTAAAAATTAAATTTCTGCAAGATCAAAACTGCTTTTAGGCCGACTCTTACCTTGCCATATAGGTAATGTGGTTACCGTGCACATACAGATCATTTCTCTTGTCCAGACCACAGAGCACGTTCTTCTGAACACCAGTCAGGCAAGCAGATTCCAAACAGACAGCCACTGCATCTAACCTTCACGCTTTCTATGAATGGAAATTATTTCTTGCAGTGTAGAAAGCCGTGTTAATTCCCATTCACAGTGGTTCCCATAGGGATTTTCATGGCAATGTTTACTTCTTGCTCTGTTGCAGAGAGGCTGTAAACCTTCTGAGTGGCCATCCCTGTCCAGTTGCTGAAGCTGCAGCAGTTTTGAGACTGTCCTTCTTTACCCCGCACTTGCCATGGGGAGGGTCAGGGTGACAGTACCCTGCCCCGGGGCTCATGCGTGGCTGGGTGCTCTTAGACCCCGTGGGCTAGATTCCCTGGCAAATGCCCAGTGAAGAATGAAGGTGTGAGGTGGGGTGGAAGTCAGGAAGTCAGGGCAAGCCAAGTACAGCTGAAACAGCTCTGGCTGATTAGAAAACAGAGTCTTGAGCTTCGTTTGTGGTCCAGCCCCCTCACCTGGAGATGCTCAGGCTCTGTAATGAGATGTTGAGAGCAGGGTACAGACGGATGGCGCATCTGCTGCTGTCACTTCGTGCTCTTTGTCACACAAATCCGTGATAATTTTAGTTTAAAATACATGATCTGCTTGTTTGGGAATTAGCTAGGTATTTGCATCTTCATCTTGTTTTCTTGGTGAGGAAAAGGCAAGAGCTAGGGCCCTTGGTTCGGCTGCGGCTTAGCAGGGAGTGCTTTGCAGGCTGACTGCCTGCTGAAGGAGCTAAGTGCTACTATGTTGCTACTCTACCTTTACTTATTTTTGGATCAGAGAAATGGCGGGTGCTAGGCAGTGTTCCATAGCCATCAAAACAACAGCTATTACAAAAAGTCTTAAGCAAGCAAAATGCAAACTTGAAACCCCTGCTGGAAGCATCCATCAGTCGACCACACCAAGCCCAGCCTCAGCCCGAAGCAAAAACAAATTAGAACGCTCATTTTTCTTGAAGCCCTATGAACATATCCTTAAAGTTTCCCATGAGGTTTTGGAAAGCTTTTGTATTACAAGTAACTAGAAAGTGTCTGGTTTTTCCATGCTGCTTTTGGCCTATCAGACAAGTACAAGCCTACCATTAGCTGCCACCCAAAATCAGATCGTCTATAGCTTGCCCACTGGCTTCCCATTATGGTGTTCCTTGGAGCAAAATGCAAGTGCAGATTCCCTTTTGCATCTCTGCTATTGCATCCAGAGGGCTACAGAGGCTTGCACTGCAAAAATCACCACTTCTTCAACAAGCACCATCTGGGGGCTGGGGATGCATAATAGCTTGCAAAACTCATTTTTTGCTCACCACCCCCACTGCAGATTAGTTATTGATCTCACACGCCTGTCCGTTTGTGCTAGAAAAACAGAGCTGTGCTGTGCATTAGCTTCAGACAAAATTGCTCCTGACAAGTTTTCTGCCAGCTTCTGGCAGCTGAAGTAAGAGGCTTTCTTGTTCTCAGTCAGTGGGTTGCCTTGTCTCCAAGTGAGGGGAGCTGTGTAAATGCAGAGAAGCAGCATCTGACCTGACTGGATTGAGCCTAGGCACTTGAAAAGGAAAGGCCTCTCAAGAGATGTTATGTTGCTTAGGAATTTGAGGGTAGGGAGTGCATTCATTTTTAGATGGTTTTGGTGAGTTTCGTAGAACGTCGCCTCAGAATCCTTGCTGCCAATGGCACTGTTTACTGCTTTGAACTGCATTTAGGCAATCTTCCTCAAGCCGGTGGAAGAAATGCAGTAATTTGGTTTTGTGTTCCTGTAATCATTCTTAATCAGCGATATTCATTGCGTCTGTGTGTTCCTCAGTCACAGTAGGCAGCCAGGCGAGTTCCCCAGCTGAGAAAAGGAAATACTCTGTTAGACTCAGACGTGTTAGACCGGAAGAGTTGCAGGGGCATGATGAAGGGAGGTTTTCTTATCAGACGTTCTTGATCATGAGGAGGAGGAACTAAGTCAAGGTGATAACAGCCAAGCTATATTGACAAGCTATATAGCTTGACAGCCAAGCTATATAACAGCCAAGCAGGTTCCCGAGCCAGGTCCTGCGGGGCAGGGGCCCAGAGAAGTTTGACTCAATGCATGTGGTACAGTTCAGGTTGTTAAGAACTTGACAGTAATGATGGCATGGGAGAGGAAGTGAATTTAGCCAGAGGAGAGAGTACAAATAGGCAGGAAGAATACGTGTGAAGAGCGCTTCCTTCTCAAGCCATCTGCAGTCAGCGCCAATCAGCATTAGATCCTCCTGGTCAGTCTCCATAAACTCTGCTCACATGCAGCTCTGCTGGAGCACCTCTTTCTTCTAAAATGGTGTAAAACACTGAAGCATTTGCCATGATTTTAGATGAACCACTTTGTACCCATAAAGGCGTAGAGCAGAATGAAACATGCAGAGGTGATATATAAAGCTGGGAAGCAAAGCTGCAATGTGGTTATCATATGGGAGGTGTGTTTAGTCTGCCTGGGTGGTTGCTCCTGTGTGGCAACGTAGGGTGGTAATCCTTGCTCTTTGCCTTTCCGTAATTAGTAATGAACTAAAGAAATTCGCCACAGGCTTTTCACAGATCTGAACTAAGGAACCAGTGCTCTGCAAAGAAAAGGCCCTGACAGTAATGAGCCTGCTGCCAAGGAACTGAAACGTGCTTCGAAATTAAATAGCATTTCTCTTCAGGAGTCAGTGACATGTTTGAGAGCTGAGGCACTCAGGCTGCAGGATTTTTACAAGCTAGGGGAAAAGCAGCCTAATAATAAAAGGTCATTTTTTATATAAACTGAATTTAGATATGAATTAAAATCCCATATTCCTTGAGATCTACAAATACCTGTGTCATCAATTATTGCAGGTAATAGGTATTACACAGATAGGTTGTGATTTGTATTGCATTTCAAAGTTATATGATAAAGGATGCAGTTTGTCCTCTCGTTTTCTACAGTTGGAAGGGATTTGTTAATGTGGTTTCCAGTGTGATTGAAAAAGAAGCAGAAAATACATCCAAAGATGTAGCAAATGGTGCCTGTTCAAAATGCTGAATAACCTTGTTTTCATTCAAGGCTTACAATGATTATTTTGGAAAAAAAGAGCCTAATAACTTTTCCCTGTGTGACATGGAATCTTTTCTAGAGAGCTTGCATTCTGAGGATCTGTTAATATCTGTTACTCCAGCTGTCATTTTCATTTTACTAGTCATGTTCCATTTTACTAGTGATAAGGGTGGCTGAGCAAACTTCTGTTGATTTCTGTCTCATGTTACGTTCACCATCACAAGCTGTCAAGGAGATGTGAGAGATACCTTTGTTTGGTCTACAGCAGACCGAAAAGAAGTCCTCAGGAAAAAAAATGTGAGGATGTTAAAACCACTATTGCTCTAGCCAAACTGTGGCACAGTGAACATGAAAACAGTGCCCTTGCTGCGAGCGGGTCTTCCAAAAACTAGTTGGTAGTTTAACAAAGCAGACGCCTTCTGGCTACTGAGGAACTGAGGAAGGAAGTTTACGTGTAACAGCACAAGGCAAAGTGGCTGGGCCGTGTCCACAAAGGGAATGGCTGGGTATGTCTGCAAGTCTTTCTGCAGTGTCTGTTGGCCCTGCGCAGCGTGCTGTGAACGTCTGTGCTCCTTTTTGCTGGCAGACTGTGTGGCCCCAGACCCCACCGTTGGCTCCTTCTGGTTCTGTGGTTAGTCTGCGTGGTGGTACGTAGCATCCCTCTGCACTTAGGGTCCACGAGATCTTTGGTTCACCATCTTGTCTGTCACCAGTGCTCTGGTCACTTAGGAATGAATGTCTTCTGGCTTTCAGATGGCGAAGGCCCTTTGTTCCCATAGTGCTTTTGCACTGTGTTGCTGACAAAAACTTCCCATAAGACAGGAAGTGCAAAGAGATTGTGCATATTTTTCTATATCCCTATTTATGGCAAGTGTTAATTTTGCTCATAGGGGCACACTGCAGATAGAAGGGAAAAGCTTAACACAGTGATCTGAATCCCAGAGGAACTCTTTGTGAGTGACCATGTGTATTGATACATTAAATGGCAACTAGCTATCGTGTACCTGTATGGAAGCGATACTGGAGGTTATTTCTGACAGTATTTTCTTTAAAGGATTTCCTGTGTGAGACCCTTGTCCTACAATATTTTCTGGAGATGAAGCCTTCTGGAGGGAAGCTCTGGGAAATGCCTCTCGTTCCCAAATGATTACTGGCTCAGATTCCATCTCATGCTTTCATCCCTCACGTAGTACAGAGCGATCTGTCCGCCTGCTCACGGGAGAGAAAAGGAGAAAGCAGAGAGGTGGCGATGGCAGGACAGTTGTCTAGCTGTCACTTTTAAAGCAGATGGAAATTCACTGTTAATCCTACCTACTTACAGGTGATAATATGCTTTTGAAAATACAGTTCTTTTTGCCAGTTTAGTACTAACCAGATTTAAATCAGCATTTCCGATCAAATTCTAGCCAGGTGTGTACATGCATATGTGTATATACATAATGTCATCATAGGTCAGTAGTGCTCTCTTTCATTTTTTAATCTATAGTTAGTAGAAGTTCCTGCACGCAACAAGCTTAATTTTCATATAAGAAGAAGCTTATATTTTTTCTGGAGCAAAAAATATGAAAAACCGCACAGTGTAAGTACAAGAAAATAATATAGCAAAGAATGTGAAGGGTCTCACTTGTTATATTTCCCCCTCCCAAAACATACACAAGCACTGCTGCTCTGGATTGATACTGGTAGAATGATCTCAGCTGCACAAAATGAACATTTATGAAGATTTATTTTTTCCAAAGAGGTTTCTGAAGCAGGCTGCCTATCGCCACAGGAGATACAGGGCTGGATCACTTTTGTATGGAAGGAGCATATGCATTCCCAAGCAAAACTAACAAGGTGACTTCAGCCTCCTAGCAACAATCCCTTCAGGGATTAGCTTTCAAATTCACAAATCGATGTGTCTGCATTTACAAAACTTCCCATTTCAAATGCAAACAGGCATGAAACAAGTTCTGAAGTCGGAATGTTACGGCACTTGTAGTAACAAGGAACTGAGTTACCTGCTAAAGCTGTGTCACCTAAGCCTTGCTCTGTGCTTTTCAAGATAAGCTCCCATTGGCTTCCAAGGGGACTGGGATCCGTGATGCGCCCATGAAGAGTGAAGTGCACTAGCTTGTGAATCTGCTGTGCTGTTGGATCCTAGCTCATCAGGAGGGTGTCGCTAGGCCAGTACCTTGTGCCAGCAAAAGGTTTGGTGCGGTTTATTCCAGCTTACCAAAAGAGAAGGGAAGCAAGTGCTGATCAAGACTCAAAAGTCAGAGCCTTCTGTGTAATGATGTAGGGGCAGGATGGCACAAAAAGTAATGGCATTGCAGACAGCGCATCGGTTTCAGTGATGTGCACGTCCTATCGGTGAGGAGTTTGCGCATCATACTGCACACCGCTGCCAGGATTTATAATAAAGCACTTGTTGAAGACAAGTCTGCAGAAAAAGTAAAGCCTGGAGAAATAAGTCAAATCGATGTTACTTAAGAAGTTCTAAATTGTCCTACATCACTGTTTTGCAATTCTGTAAAAATAATAATGCTGTTGTGGCACTTTTTCTTCAGGAATTCTGCTACAGTGTAGACTGAAAATTGCATCTTAGCACAGGCTGACTGCTAACAGGGCACTGAATCATTATGCAGCTCAGTTCTTGAGTTATTAAGACACCTTAACCTTGAGTCGAGTTTGTAAAAGATGTTAGAAATTCAGATGAGGAACATGCCATAGGTAGACTGTATTTCACTAAATATAATTACTACAGTTTGATGTAAATTGCACCCAGGCTCTGTTACTTTACATCTATGTGCATTTGTTCTCACTTGGTAGCCCCCGAATCTGTTTCCAAATTGCCTGCTCTCCATGATGTTTCAGAACCTATAATCTCAATGGTACAGAATCCCTATTCCCAAAAGCTGTGTAACACCTGTGAGACAACTTTGTGAGTAAAAGTCGAAGAAAGAAAACAAAATAGAAGGTTTTTCTAAGCAGTTACGAAAACGTATTTGACTAGAAATAGGTTATCTCTTCACTTTAAGGGACTGAGGTACTCTTAGTTTACCAACAGAGGATGTCAGCACACACGTGTGGGGTCAGTCCTGCCTCCCGCAGAGCACGAAGGAAGGACACTTCTTTGAGAGGCAGTGGAATGGCAGGAAGTTCCTTCGTGTGGTGAAATACTCTAAAGGCATTTAGATGGGGCAGAGTAGCAACGCTCATCTGGCAAGCATAAGAAAGCTGAAGGATCTATCTGCTGTCGAAGTTGACGAGTTGGCTGGGGTGTGAATGAACTCTGGTGAGGTTTTACTCCTGCAAATTATTTGAGGAAGTTACTTCAGTTGGTTTTTTCACTTGCAGCTGACTGAAACATTTGTGAGCGTGTTCCTAACAAGATACAGGTGGAGAAGCATCGTCACTGGTTGATGCCTTCCTCCTATGCATACTTTTGCATATGTTTAACGTGACTAGCTTCTGCAAATCTTAGTAGTACTGGACAGCTCTGTTCAGCTGCGGGCAGGTGGCACAGTGTCCCCAAAAAAGGTGTTAAAACCAAAAGAAAAAATGTTTTACTGTTTCAAGCATCGCTAAGACTACCCACGCTTCCTGGTGCAGGAGTATGTGGTTTTGAATGGTCTAAAACCAGCACTCACTCTCTGCAAGTTCTGGGAATATACTAAAAAATTACAGCTGTTTACTGAAGGAGAGAACACAGACTAAGAACATTTTATGGTCACTAGTTTGGCAATAAGCAACAATGACAAACAAAGTCATTCTCTGAAAGATATACTGTAAATGGTCAAATACAAAAAAAAAAAAGAATCCTTTTTTTATTCCATTATTGCAACAACAGCACGGTTAATTAACTCCTGGAAATGTGATCTTTGGGGCTGTTAACCGTCTCCAGAATTCTCTTTGTTGATCCCTCATCGCTGTTCTTCTGACCTCTCATTACAAGGTCTGTCACAATAATTGTTCTGAGTATAAACCATTAATTGGAGAAAAATGTAAAGCAAAGGAAATTATGGATTTTATTACTGAGGAAATTTTGTCTCTCCAGCAAAACAGCCTGAAGCATTTGGACTGAAGGAAACACATTTGAAATAAATAAAAGTTTGCCTGACTCAGATTTGACTAATGTTAGCAAATGAGCCATTGTCAAGCCTGCATTTTAATTCACAGGTTTCTGGGAAAGCTTTGAGGAGATCGCCTCTTACTCTGACTGCCCTGAGGAGGTGTGTGCGTTAAGATGCATGCGGTGGTGTATGTCTCTGTCACTAACTGGCTGCAAATGTCCCGTATGATCAGGGAGGTCAGCTCAGCTGAAACCCCATTCTCCCTCCTTTTCAGAGTGAGAACCGTCTTGTGTCAGTGAATTTGGTGCAAACCGTCAGTTCAAGTGCTACAGCACCACTGGCATTCCATGGGGTAGTAACTGAGTGGTAAGAAGGGCCTCAGGGAAGGTACCGCTGTGCCATACGGAGTGCCTAGGCTTAACATCAGAGCACTCGAATCACTAAACTGCTGCTCTCGGGAGCCTTGCCATCTTTCCTAGGTAGTATTTCCAAAAGTTGTATGTTTTGTACTAAGAGTACAGAAATCTAAACAATTTGCCACTGGCAGACACTCTATGGAGCCTGACGGGGAGATGTCTGTCAGGAGAACCACGAGGAAGGATGTAGTTTGTGACAGCTACAGAAGCTAGTCGTGTGCGCCTGCTCAGCCCTGCTTGCAGAGTCAGGGAGATCTGCCTTGAGCCACCCATCTTAAACCAGAAGAAGATGTGCCCAAACTTGCTAGTTTGGGAAAACAATGTGGAGCAAGCCCTGGACAGAAGGCATGCATCACATCTGACTAAGAGAGTGGTCCAGAAAGCCAAAATTCACAGGTAGAGAGAATATTTCCAATTAATTCAAGTGAAAATAAGGAAAAATAGAGAACTTCGGGCATGCAGGGGACTACAGAAAAACAGCTTGTATGCCAGGAAATTGATCTGATTTTTCCACTACTTACACCTACTGCCAATATCCTTAAGCCACACAGAACTACAGCAAAATACCACTAAAATGTCTTGAACTTACACAGAAATACTAATGTGTCTCTCTCAAAGAGGCTTTAAACTCCAGAGCGTACAGATTGCTTGGCTGTAAACAGCTCTCATCTAGACCCCTCAGTTAGCAAATACTGTGGATTCAGCCAGAGACGCACAGATAATTTCTTTCATGGGTGCAAAATCTTGTAATCAAAATTATCCCAAAATAATTCCCAAGTTAAATTAAATATGTAACGGAAATGAAAAGCAGGGGAATAATGGGGAGTGAAACATGAGTTTCTTAAGCACTGATGTAGCAAACAGAAGCAACAGAAGATGTTAACTATCACGGCATCTTGGTAGTCTTGTACTGAATGTAGTTAGTGTTTGAAACGAGATGTTTTTCCCACACTGGTTAATAAATAACTTCTATGAAAAGCTAGCTTGATGAGATGCAAATAGTTTCACACAGCGTGGAAGGTAGTAGAAAATAACAAATACTGTGGTTAACCTAGGAATACAGGCTTTTGGTAAAAGAATTTGCTGGCACTTCATGGCTGAATGCTTTACGGGTATTTGACTTACAGATCTGATTTGACTTACAGATCTCATTAGATCTGATGGCCAATAAACTGCTGTTCATATTCATCTATTTGCTCTAAATTGTAGTGGTTTATAACCTGAACTCCAGGACTATTTTCCTGAGTATGTCTCTGGCAAAACCAGTTTGTCAGTTACAGTTCTGTCAGACGTGTTACTGCTGTTCAGATAAAATGGAAGATAAAATGTTAAATAGACCATTCCCCCTCTCAGCCCTATCTTTCAGTCAAAGGGGAGCCCAGGCTTATCTGAGCTTTCAAATAGATTTGAAGTCTCTCTATTTACTTAAAGAAGCTGGGCCAGCTGTCATGGCAGTGAAGAGTTTTACATAAAACCAAAGCAATTGTCTCCAAGAAGGAAAGATATTGAAGGCTGCCTTGAGAAGTTAGCTGTTTGCTTTCTTCAGGGAGATTACTGAAACCAAGAGGAGTTCCTATGCTCCCTTTTCTTAGAAGTGGTATGGTTTAAATAGATTATTGGATACACTTCTTAAAAATCTGTATTAAATCCAAACCATTTTTGTATTAGAACTTACTAGATCATGAGCCCATTATGGAGATACAAAGGCAGCTTTGGATGATGACACTTTCCTATTCTCTTTCTTCGTTCTGAATACTTACACCTGCTGTCTCTTTTATTTTCTTTGAAAATAATGAAAAGCCAGGCATTGGGTATTACAATATTTTGTATATTGAACAGAACTTTTCCTGCATAATAAAGGAAGGGCTCCAAGTTGTGCATATTTGGTTGCCTAGTGAATATTCAGGAGAACATTCAGAAATAACTTCAAAGGGAAATGTCAGCTGACTGTAAATTAGCAAAGCTACAGTTCTGCTTGGAAACAATCCGTGCCCTTGTTCACTGCTGCATTCAGAAGAATGAAGTGTTGGAAAATATATTCTTCTCCCTCCACCTTCCAAGTAATGTTTGTGTGCAGCAGTACAAATGTATCTGGCAATGCTGGTACAAAACTTTGGATGGTTGTTTGGCTTACCTGACTCAAGTTTCCATTCCAAATATGTCACCACACCTACACATTTTTAGTCTGAAAGAATGAGTACTTTCTTAAGCTATTTTAACTACAGTGAACATATTCCTTAAAAAAAAAATCCATCCTTTGAGAGTCCAGACCTCTAACTCTTGATGTTTCTGGACTTGTGGGTGGGAATTTACAGAAACATTTATTTCACTTGTCTTCTGTTTTCTCAGAAATTTATTTTATTAGTCATTGCAGATTATTTTGCTGAGAAGACACCAGGGAAAATCCCCTGAGACAACGCCTCAAACATCTCAAAGGCCTTTGTGACATCTTGGGCACATGAGAGAGAGGTTGGTGTACCTGCGGCACTGTGGTTTCTTTCTCAGTCTTCAGTAGTAAGCAGTTCAAACTAACAAATACTGACTGTGAGACCACCAGGTTTCTTCTCCAAGCTAACTCTTAAAGCGCCTGAAACAGAAGATGGGTTTCCCAGTACACCTTTGGAGGTTCATCATTTTGCAAACGGCTGTAACTGAGTGAGAATGTGTGTAGATGAGGTTTTTCCTTTTAAGTGCTGTAGGACGGTGCTCCTGTGTTATGCTTTGTTTTAATAATAGGCTCCCTGTCAACAGTTCTCTCATTAAATCCTTACATGGGTTATTAGTTTTCTGCATCAGCGCTTCCATTTCCTCACCACAAAAATTGATAGTCTTATCTGCTGTCTGGGCAGACCTTGCAAGCTACTGGTGGTCCATAGGAAATGAAAAAAAAAGAGTGTGTGCACACATGCACACATGTATTTTCACTCAGGAGGGAAGATGGTGGAAAGGGAAGTAGTTTAGTTGATATTTCCCATGTCGGCAGGGATTTGGACTTGGCAACTGAGCTGATGTATTAATCTCACTACCTTTGCATGCTTTTTTTCAGGACTTGCTGTCTGACCCTGCGTTTTGGATGACACAGTCTCACAAAGCAGACAGCCCTGTTTGGGCTGACCAGCTTGCACAGATAGGAGAGGTGTGGGGAGTGTGTTGGCAAGGAGACTTTTGGCCTGGCTTCTCTAAGGGGCTGGATTGCCTTAGTCCTGCATTCACTCGTTTTTCCTTGTGCTAGCTAGAATGGGGTTATGGCCCTGTTGATTTAGGATTTGATTTCTCCCTCTTCCTTTAAAACACAGAGTAGAAATTATGAGCCTGAATGCCTTTGAGAACATGGGCTAAAGTGAATAAGTACTGGTGGTAAAGGCATGTGGAGAACAAGAGAAGGCTGAGGAAAGCAATGGTTCTGTTTCCTCCTTTCTAATTTTACTTTTATTTTCTGCTCACAAATATTGCAATGCAGCATCCTAATGAAAGCACAGCAAGACTGCCAGAGTGAATTCCCATCTCTTTCCATCCTGTACCTCCCCAAGAAGACAAGTCAGTATGACAGGCTGGGCCAGGGGGTGAGTGCAGTGCAGCCCAGCCAGCGAGAAAGGAGAGCCACAAGCAGCTCCCACTGCAGCCCTTGTGGCCTGGAGGCCACAGAGCTCTGCTCCTGTGAAGGAGCCTCTTCACACCCTGAAGCGGGAGTGAGACTCCCAGCACCTTCCCTGCGTGCAAGGAGGAAGCATTCTAAGCAGAAGGACTAAGCTGTGGCAGCCCAGCCACAGAGTGTGTATTAAACGAAGGACTGTCTGAAGGACCCTTCTTTGTGAATGAAATTCCTCGGTGAATCTCATTAAAGGAGCTCACCTTTCACTGAAGCAGGTGGTCCATATGTTGAAGAAGTGCTGTCTGACCATCCCGTCGCCTGGTGAGGGGGGAGATCTGTCCCTGGTAATCCCATCAGTGAGGTGGAATAGGATCAGTTTTCAAAGGATTTTCTTTCTTTTTTCTATTTACTATCCATCAGGTTTATTGCCATAAAGAGCTATGAGGAAAGCTAGGGTTAGAAATCTGTCTTAAACTGCAAAGAAACCTGAAATTAAGGTTAGGACTGCAAGTAGCTTATGGACCACCTGTGAGTAGTGTTATGTGTGGAGCACCCCAGGCAGTGAAGCTTGACAAGTGTGTTTAAATGTAAGGAGGCTACATGGTGATACTGCAAGCGTTTGTGCCTAGGACTTACATCTGATCTCCCATCATGGTGGTTTTTTTTGTTTTTTTTTTTTTATATTGTAGAAAAGGGACCGATCCACAAAATTCAGGAATGTGCTGCATGGGGCCATATGCAAACAAAAAAGATACCGATAACAATAATTAAACAAAATACTAACAAATTAATTTTGCATTTGGAGACAGTGTCCAAAGAAGGGTAGACCATAATTTCAAGGATAGCCTTTGCTACTCACAACCATTTCATTTTGTAACTGTCACCCAAACCGTGGAGGTTACAAACCCATCCCTCCTGCCTCAAGTTTGCCAGTCAGTGGCGACAAAACTCTTACCTCTTTTTCCTTAATTACTTTCCTCTGTCTGAGGAAGCAGGCAAAATCAGTTTCAAGGGGAAGGCTGCTTCCAGAAGGCTTTGCCAATTCTCTCTGCCATCAGCTCCTCAGAAGAAGGTTCGGGAGAGTGGATAAGCAGAGTTAAGCCAGGTGGCACTGGGAGAAAGCAGCCTCCCCCGGACAGCAAGACAGACCGACCTGTGAGAGCTGTGGCACCATGCTGGGATCAAAGCGAGACTTTCTCCTGAAGCACACCATGGAAACAGGCCTGTCCTGGTGTCCTGCATGCCTGCTGGCTGTATGTCTTTGTCCCTGTGTGTAGCTAACAAGCTGGATGCAGGAAAAGGGAGCATGAGCTATACTGCTAAGTTCCAAAATTTTGCTGAACTGTCTGGGTGCTTTACTTACCTGTTTCACTAGTTGCGAAGGTGGATTCTTATGGCAACCAAAACCCATTAGGCTTCCGACTGAAATGATGTTTCACTAGGAAGTAACTTGATATTTGTTCCTTTGCTGCAATTAAGCACTGTGTATTTTTCTTATGTGCCGTGGCCATGGATTAGTGTTCAGTTTTAAAGCCAGGAGACGTGAATGGGAGGGCTTCAGAAGGGAGGAAAGGAATTTGGTTTGTCCTCTTTTGTAGAATTTTTCAAGTTACATAATTGGACCTATTGAGTGTGAAAAAAAGGGATTAGACACAAGTGGGATTTGCTAAAGCCATACATTACAGATATAACAGAGTAAGTCAACTGTGAAGCTGGAGTAGTCAGACGTTCAGGAAGTCTCTGAGAGCAAGAGATTGTGTACTGCTCCCGTAAGGGAAAGCATGTCAAAGAGAACAAGATTAATGAAGAGATTTCAGGTGTCATTGCCAGTAGAGTATTATAGGTTACTAGATAATGTTACTTGGATCAGTTTGGTGGTTCTCTACCTAGGTAAATCACTCTGTCCTTCTAAATCAGGTTGGCCCAAAGCAAAGCATTGACACTGCCCACACATAAGAGATTACAGATTGGACTGTGGGATCAATCGCACATCTCAGCTTACATGTTACGTCGATGGCATCTATCTAATGTGTAAGTCAATTTCCAGTACCTTTTTTTTTTTTTTTTTGCTTGCCTGTTCATTTTTCCCCTTGATACAGTAGTTTTAGTCTGTAGAGGAACTCTGTTGCATGATGCTGTTGTTTTGTGTTGGTATCAGGTTCCATTCAAAAGCCAGCTTTATTCTCAAATATGTGCAGTATCCAGGAGCTTGATCTGAACTTCAATATATTTTCCTTAAAGACAGTAAAATCCCATAAGATATCTTCCCCCCCTCAAAAAAAAAAAAAAATATATATATATATATGATGATAAGATTAGTAAGCAATTACTGATCTTTCTTCTGGGTGATTTCGATGGCTTTTCTTACTAAGGAACTAAGGAGATGGCTCATGGAAGCTTGAGTCTCTGCTTTGTGGACTGTTGGTGGCTGCACAAGGAGGCGTTGGCCCTGGGAGGACGCTGAAGCTGACCTTCCCCTCCTGAGGGTCTGCGTAACATACTGGCTCCAAAAGGGAGCGTAGGCCAGTCTGTAGGCGTTGTCTCAGGATGCAGCTCCTGTTAGAGGGAAGCGGGATGGCCAGTTGCAAAGAAGTTTGAGTGAGTGAAATTGTAAGGACCCATACTAGTGGAGGGGAAAAAGCCGAACTATTTGGAACCCCTAAGGCCTGTAACTCCTCTTCCCTAAGCGTGGATGTGGGGGGCTTAGAGGCGGTTCACAGCCTGTATGTCACAGGAGCAACCTGAGCAGGCTTTGAGAACAGATCCAGAAGCGTGCGTTGGCAAAACGTGGGGCAAGCGTGACAGGCTGAGTCTCGGTGCCAAAGTTTGTCTCTGAAGCCCCCGAAGGCATGGCCGAGCGTGCTTTCCTGGGAAGACCAGCTCGCCTCTGTGACAGAGCTGCCTTCCAGGCAGACGACTGGGGGCCAGGCTAGCTGAACTCAGGGCAAGGTCTGGCATTCATGTTAATCAAGGGGGTGCATGCAACCGTTACAAATTGGTAAACTGTGTAAAATACCTTGTTCAGTCCTGTTGTAACTAAACCTTTGCTCTTGAACGAGGCTTATCTCAGTGTTTTGGCTCTGTGACCCGAATTCCCTTTCTCATGTGCCACAGCTGCTTTGTAGGCACAGTCAGCAAGAGACCTGTACCTTTTCCGTGAGTTCAGTTGTTCAGCTGCAAAAGCCGTGTGGACAAAAACGTGTGCAGAAATTATGAGGCATATACACCTACACTAATGTAGTTGGAATCTCTTTCTGATCCTCAGGGAGGATGACTTAGACAAGAATGACAGGAGAGATGCTGTTGGTTTCGTTGTAAATGAGTGCTCCTCTTCCCTCCACCTGGCTTCCATAAAACACAAATGAATGAATGGGAACAAATTAAACAACTGGCTGCTGTCCCAGCTCTACTTCCTGTAAAGGCAACAACGTGTCTGCTACTGTGGTTATTTGTTTTTAGGCTCTTTATGTGATTAAAATGGACTCCTATTCCCATACAAACATCACAGGCAGGAGGAACTCTCCCCAGATAAGGGCCTGTGGTCACCTTGCTTGCAACACGCGATGGGCCCAACATACCAAAATACCATTTTTGTGAATCTTTGCCATGTTGTCCGTTTCTCAAGGCCCGCTGCTCCAGAGGTGTTTGTTGGCTGGCCTAAACACACCTTACTGTTTGATAAGCCTGCAGAAATCTGAAACCTGCAAAGCTATTTTCTGTACTCCAGACAGGTGACTGAAGAAATGGGTGAGATTTGGAAGTTTGGTACCAGTGAACCAAGTTCTTGTGCAGCTTGGTCGCTAAGCTTCTGTTGACTTCAGTGGGAGCCAGATTTCACTGCTGGTTCGTGTGGTCAGGACTTTAGGAATGAGCATGCTATAATCTTCTTTACTATGTCTTCATCCTTCTCTACTAATCTTCATACTGTGATGTGTGTGCTTAAAGATTATAGCATGCTTTTATTTGACAAGCCCTAAGTTTACAGAGGACATACAGAAGGAATATCTTTAAAGATATCTTTTTAAAGCTAGCTAAGGCTAGCTCATTTTTTCTGGTGACAGATATTTGTTGATTGCTATACGAAGGTGGGGTGACAATTTGTAGGCAGGATGGAAATCGCTTTTTTTTAAATCTTGAAGGTTTTAGAGTCTCACAGATAACTGTCATGCATCCTTTAGGTTCTACAAGTTCTTGAAAGAAGGCTAAGTGTAGTGCTGCAAGGACAAAAGAGATCTTTAAGGGTTACTAAAGGAGTTTTCCCACTAATTAGGGAAAAAATACATTGGGGAAATACTTGCTGAACATGATATCAAGCAATACAAAAAATCACATTGTTTTAAGTGTAATAATTAGAAGCATTCTGAATTATATTTGTTGATCAAAACCATTGTTAGTTATAAATTACATTACAAGAGAGGCTTTCCTTTCAAAATATCCAGGGCAGAAAAAGACAGCATGTGGGATGTTTCCTAATGGTAATAAGCACCTAAGGTTAATCCCAAGGGTAGCAGCATCTCCTGAACACTTAGTAATATCCAGGAAATATCCTCTGACTGCTTATTCCTGCTTTTGTTGATGTTTGGTGCACTCCAATTAAGGTGTCATCTTATTAAATAACAGAAACTGACTGTGGAATGCCAAGATCAGGCTGTAAGCTTCCTAGTACTGTCAAAATGCTTCAAGTTGCATCTCATTTCAGGGTATTGTAAATGTTTATTGAAACTCAGAAATATATTTTAGTTTTTGTGGGGTTTTTGCCCTGAAGATCATGGTGGATTTGTTTTTCTAAAATAGTTTAGGTAGAAATTCTAACCTGTTCTGATGCCCTTGATGTTTTTTGTATCCATTAAGAAAATGTGTAAAGGCATATGCTTACAGGTAAGCAACAACAATTGGGTTTTTTGTGCCTTCTCAGAAAAGATTATTTTTAAAAAATTGGAAATCCTACCTAGCAAACTATTGAGGCACAAATTACACTGGACATGCAGTATAGATTCCTTATGAATCTATACTACTTCAAAGAAAGTTTTTTCCACTGAAGAAAGGCTTGTGGAAATCAAAGCAACCACCTAGGTTGTGTAGCATTCAGTGTAAAGATGTGTGGATCCTGTCTGAGGCATGCGAATGCTACAGTTTTTAGCGTTATAGGAAAAAACAACAACAACAACTATAAAACGTTCGCTTAAGAAGAAGGAATTCAGGCCCAGAGCTGAGGGATGTATCCTGGAAGGCAGTCGGATCCAGCATGTAACTCATCATAAGTTTCCCAGTGCAGTTAAGACAACCAACACAACGCTTGGGTGTTATAACTGCAACAGCAACAGGCAGACAGAGAAAGATGATTTTACCTTTTTATAGCTTTAATAACAGCAGGCCCAGGTACCAGCAGCACAGAACGCTAATAGTTATAACAACAAGAAAGGCTTTAAATGTAGAGAGTTTAGAAAACAGGAGATGCAACAAAATGAGAAAATGCCATGGTATAGTATACCTGTCATACGAATTTTATTATGCTTTTAGGGTTAACTAAGTAGGAAAATACAAGTACCTGGGTAATACAACAGTGATATTCTTCAGACCAGAGCTTCTAGCTCTATAGCCTCTGAGTGGCTGTTCAAATAAAATAACCACCAGAGGAGCTGAGTCAAAATAGCTTGCATCTTGGCGCATTGAAGCAGGGGAGTTAATAAACTAATCCACCTGTTGTGAAACTCAGTGCTGTAAATGGAGGACAACTTGCAATGTAAGGTACAATGAGGGCTTTACACACCCTGCAGCCTGAGAAGAATTGCTCTCTTGTTCTGCGTTTCAAAACACATTATTGGGGTGGGGAAAGAAGTTTTGATGAGGGAGTTGCTTTAAAGTGTTGGGGGGGGGGTATTTTTAAAAAATAAAGACTTCAATGTTTGTAAGGGGAGACTTACAATAGCCTCTTCATAGTGAGCTCTTTGTGATAATGTGATTATTCTGTGATCTAAAACCTCCCTCCGCCTTCAAAGCAGATACAAATTATAGAAGAAGGTTTCATTGTAAAGTCTCTTCCTCTCAAAAGCTGTAAGCTTTTTACAGAACAAAGAAATTTAGATCCAAAGGGTGTGTATACATATATATTCTTAATTAAGCCTCTAGTTTTGCAAACAGAGAGCAACAGGGGCTAGTCTGTGTGTGGTGACTCCATCCCAGCTGCTCAGTGGGGCTGGGCAGCACCTTCCCCAGGTGCAGAGGTGGGCTGGTGCCGCTCAGGGCAGTCCTGCAACACCTGTGTGCAGCACCTGACAGGAGAGTCAGGCCTTAAAACAGTGGTTTGCAGGAGTTATTTGCTCAGTAGAGAAAGCTTGCTTTAGAGTGTAGAAGTTCTAGAAGAGCCCTTGGACTTCAGTAAGTCTGCCCTTGATTTCTTTGTTGTTGGTTTTTTTTTTTTTTTTTGCACTTCTAAACTTGGAAGGTTTATTTTACTGATAATCCAACTAGAATAGCTCTCTAATTTTTAAAGACTTTGTTCTTTATTTAGATTCTCTTTCATATTGAAATAGTTTTCTATTTTTTCCAGCTTGGCTTTTGTGGGGTGGGGTGCATCCCTTTGGTCGCTTTGCTATCACTAAGTGGTTAGCTGAATTTTTGTGGCTCTACTGGGGAGCAGTAGGAGGCTCAGGTTGTGTAACCATACTTAGTGAACAGAGAGAGTGAATGTTCTGAAGTGCTCCCTTTGCTAGGATGTTGTATCCTGGTGGAGAAGGTAAGCTTATTTCACCTGGCACTCTTACCATTGCTAAAACCTGCAATGGCACAGTGCAGGATGTTCTTCTTGGCCTGTGTTACAGCACTGGGAATATCCCAGAGGCTGAACCTTGAGAGGACATCTGGAGATGCCCAGTTTCTGACCTTGAGAAAAGCTCACTGCTGCTCTGTAGGAGTCAGAGTTGTGTTATCAGCTGTGTTTGGTCCTTAACTTGCCTATGATCTAGAACTGGGTGAAGGTAGTGTTGGCACTGCCTTTGCTTACCAACACCAGCTGCTGTACCAGAGAGCTCCTGGCAATATGCCAGCGTAACTGTAAACATGTTACCTGTCCTTTCAGGTGTGCCACAGGCTTTCTAACCTGTGTTTACCTAGAATCAAATGTGAATGTGAATGAAGGGGAATGTTCTTGGCAGTTGAGATAATGGAGGACAGCTTCACAGAAGCAGAATTTGTTTGGATACAGCAATTGGGAATCATGGTATCTCAGTGGTGTGTGGCAGTTTTGGGAAGCTTAAAAGAGCACCCATATTAAATATTTGGTAAGTGGAAACTGCTTTCTGTGTTGGCAATGCTGGCCATAGTGACTTAGGATCGTACAGTGAAGTATGTCAGGCATTTGGACCCAGCCAATGGAGAGGTGTGAGGCTCTCTAAAGAAGAGAAACAGTAGGATACGTTCTTAGTTGGGTGTAACTCCATCTACAGTGCAGTGATAATACTCTATACCTTCTGACATTCTCGTACCAGCCTTGCTTGTGTGATGCCCTATTTTTAATTCTGTACCTGTGCACAGCTGTTTGTGTTTCAGCCCCTAATTGCCCACAGGTGTTTAAACTGTCTGTGAGCTCCTGAGCTCTTGCAGACCCTGCAGTTGCTACCAAGCATGGTCCATAAACTCACTGTTCCTATCCAAAGAAGTGGTTTCTGGAAGTGTCTGATTGTTTAAATGCAACATAAAGAGACTGAAACAATCTGCTTACTGAGGTATGGGATTGATAAATGGAGAGCTCAGCAGGACAGAATGAAGTGGTGATTGCTTATATGTCAGTAGCCATGCCAAGTTAGGTGACTGTAGCTTTGTGGTGGTGGTCACTGTTGGTGTTTTTTCTCTAATATTAGAGAAACAGTTGTTCAGAAGTGATTGCTGTTTCTATGCACTGTTGAATTTGCAGCATGTATTGGGAACTTATCCTGAAAAAGCGACATGTGACAATGTCTGTATTAGGAAATTCAACTGCTAAATGCTAATCTTAGCAGTATTCCTGGAATATTAACAGTAAACTAATAAGCACTTGAGAAGGTTGTCACCTCTAATCTTTAATTTTTTTTTTGGAGACCAAACTGTCAGTAAGAGTTAGATTTGATATAATACTGTGTAGATACCAGTAGTCCTTCAACAGTGTGTAGAAGTGTAGGTGGTTACTACTCTGATGTCTGCTGCTGGACAGGGGACTTGGAGGGAAGTAGAACTGTTATGGGAGGCTAACACAGTGTCTGCTGTGCCTCATTCATCTCTGCAGCTTTATTGTTGGCTCTGAAGTTGTAGCAATATAGTGACAGAGGTGGGTTGATAAATCTCCTTCTACCTCAACTGGTGTATAGCTGGGGATCATGGGAGAAGATTCTGCTGGTTTTTTGGTTTGGGGTTTGGTTTTGTTGTTTTTTTTTTGTTTTTGTTTTTAAATTCTTCTGTGCATAGCATCTTGCACATAACGATTTAATCAATGAGTGGTGACATTAGCAAAACTGCTTGGAAGAGGTTTCTTGCTTTAAGCTTTCTCCCTTCTCTTTTATTACTTCTAGCCTGGTGTTTTTTTTTTTTTTTCAGTCTTAATATTCTTCCTTTTCTCAAATTTGCCTCATCTTTAAACCGTGACAATCCTTCTTCATAGAATGAAGGTATAAAATAAGTGGAGAAGTTAGGATATACTCCTTAAAGGCAAAGATGTCTCATTTTGTTCGTATCTCCCCAGTACGAGTCATGACATCAGTGACTTCTTCAATGCGTGCTCTCACTCAACAGCATCGTCCTAGTGTTGATGGCAAGTGCTTGTCCTTTAGTTGTACCTTGGCTGTATCCAGATTAAGGAATTTATCTGTGCAACAGCAGGTTTGGACTTGCATGTAGGGTGTCTGACCATGCTACTATGGATGTCCACGTCAACATGCATCCTGTAGGCTTCTGAGGCATGGTTTTCTAGAAGATTTGTCAGAAACTGCTTTCTCAAAGCTGGGGCACGGAGCATGCTTCCTGCCATTTCTCTGTGGCAATGTGGTGACCGGAGTAGGCAAGACACTGCAAGCTGGGTTGTCAGAAGCCTTAAAAAGATGCGTTATCATCCTGTGTTAAGGATAATCTGACATCCTCCAAGGAGGTGGATCCACCTGATCAAGTCATTAATGGGCTGTGGGAGTCTGACACTTGCTCACTCTCCCATTTTCTCCAGGGGGGTGTGCCGCAGCACTTCATGGCACAGCATTCCTGTGTAGCACTGCTGCCTGCAGCCTGGGCTTGAACCTGTCTTGTCCTGCCTGCAGTCTGCTGGTTCTACTGGCTTAATGAGCACTCTTTGTAGGTCATCTTCATATCACTGAAGTAGGTGCCTGTGTTCAGGAACTACCCCCATCCCCTCCTGTAGAGCTGATCTTTTCCTTTGGAAAAGAGCCTTTTTGTCAAAAAACAAAACAAGCAAAACCTCCAGGTGAACTCTGGTCTGGTCTTTCCTACTACAGATGCTGAGAAGTGGTTTCATTGCTTTTATTCTCTTCCTCTCTGGGCTGCTTGGAGTAGCTTGGTCTATTGCAAGTACCTAAACTGTTTCTTGTTACAGAAATCTGCATGACCTCTGCATTTAGCCAGTGAATAGAAACAATGGAGTAAGAAAGAGACAAATGTTAGAATCTCTAGAATACATATGACTAGACACATTTCTGTGGTGGTGGTGAAGGGGATTATTTTTCAAAAGGTTAACATCAGTAGTAGAATACTCTTATTTTTCTGCTGTTGAGGGAATCTAAACAAGCAAGAACTATTATTTTACAGGAAAGTAATTTTGGAAAAGTTCAACTGCTGCAGGGATTCTAGCAATGCATTTTTGCTTCTATTTTTTTATTTTTTGAAGCACGAGAGACTTAGACATGCTGTATTCACAATGAAAGGATTAGATCCCCTGGATATTAGACTGTGTTTGAGATAACTCTCCTAAAGCAGAAAGACTATTAAATCCTCTTTACATTTAACATGAAATACCTAGTATTTGAACTCAGATCCTCTGTTATCTGTGTCAGAGCAGATGGTGCAGACAGCATGGGTAGCATCTGGTTTCATAGGTCCTTACTAGACATATCACTGCATCGATATAATGCATCAAATACCAAAAACCCCTAGTGCATTGTTGAAGGCAAACCTATGTGGGAAAACTATGATACAAACACAGGGCAGTTTCATGTCTGTTTCCAGTAGTATATTGAAATGTTAGTTTGTGTTTTCATTAGTGGAACTTTTCTGATTTTGAAGAAATAAGTTGAATAGTTGCTACAGAGTATGAGAATCAAGGACAAATCCAGCTCAATTCGTGTTATGCCTAATAGCATCAAAAGAGTACAGGGTGAAAAGGGTGGCTTTTTCAAATGAAACAGGGAATTATCTTGATCTCAGTTTCCTAAAACTTCTGACCAACCCAACTGCTGTATGTTATTTTATTGTAATCAATGAGTCATATATTAAAAAATCATGTTTCTCCTTTTTAAAATATAAAAAGCAGCCAGTTCTTCCAGCCACCCAACTACTTTTTGTTTGTAAATAAAGGAAGCAAGTCTCCTGCTTGGCAGTAGTGTGGAACAATTATGGGCAAGTGAAAATTTATCAGATCATACTCTGAAGAATGGATCTAAGGAAAATTTTGCTGTAATGTAAAATCACAAAATTTTGTGATGAAGTTGCTCAGTTGCAGATCTGATGAAAATTAAACCGATAGATGATAATGCAACAAGTCACTGTGGAAACAAACTTCTGTAATCCATTCTGATTCTGAACAAATCAGAGCAAAGATAAGGAGAAGGTGGTGATACATCAGCCACCTTCGTTCTGCAGGAAATAACTGACTGTGGTGAAGTCTGGAAAGTCATTACACTTCTAAATTTTATTTCAAATGATTCGATTACCTCCACAAATACTTAATGTATTTCTGCGTTGTGATAAAATACATGGCATGTGCTTTAGCTTTAAGTTTCTTTAACTTCTGCTGACTTGTTTCAAGTCCCTTTCAACTAACTTCAGTGGAAGCTGAGAGCTGTCTTTAAAATGGGATGGTTTCTGCCCCATGGGGAGACAGCTTCCAAATAAACAACTATGCTAAGCAGCGCATCCCAAATGTTGTCCTTCCAGAAACTTGTCTGCTCTGTACAGGGGTCAACAGGCAGCTCGTGTGCAGGAGAGCTGAAGCTCTTTCCATGACAGCAGTTCTGAGTCCAGTGAGCTGCCTGTATGGAGTGCCCAGTAGTCTGCCTGAGCAGACAGGAGGGCAGCTCTCTGTTCGGTAGGCCTCACTGGCCTTGGGCGGTGCGTTATGTGAACAATCCCATTGCCGTTTACTGGATCTTAAAGAGCTTCAAGAGATAACTGAGAAGGGAAGGACTTAGCCTGTTTGTTCCAGAGACCCCGGAGTCTGGTTTGGGATTTTATTTAAGATGGAAGGGAATCACAGACAGCAGAGTATTAGATTAGCAGTCTGACCTGCCAGCGCCTGTCATACAGGGAACAGTACAGCATGAATTGTTCATGAAAGGAAACCTGTGCCTAGCACTTCGTAAACATGACTGGGTAGCTGCATGGCTGTCAGAAATTAAATGCATGAAGTGTGTGTTCAGGACGCTGAAATGTTTTTGAAACTCAACTGAGCGTAAATATGACCCTACATTGTTTCCAAACATAACTATTGGGGTCTCACCATTCTTGTATGTAAGTACAAATCTAAAAGATGGACATGGTATGCTCCTCAAAATGTTGTGAGTATTTATAGAAATGAATGTATGGAATAGCAGTGTTCTCTTCAGGTCTCCAGTCATGGTTTTAGCTATTTCCTATTGAGCATAAAATGCATCGTCTGTTTTTGCTCTGGACTATCATGTGGATTTAGAGAATTCCTGATTTTATTGTCATGGATTGTCACTGGCTGTGCTCACTGGTTGCTTACAACCTTAAATTGATTCAGAAACTGTATTCTCCAAAATATAGCTGCCTAGTTCTCCCTTTGTGCTGGTAATATCTGGGGCAATTATTGTGAAGCTTAGGATTCTCTCCTGGGAGAGAAGAGGGGCTTTATTTTCTTCTTTTCATTGCTGTTACGCACACATTAGTCAAATGGTAAGGGAATGTGCACAAAAGCACATGGTACTCCTGTGTGCTGTACAGGACAGTGCAGATGTGTGCTTGATTTTAAGTAAAGAATATTGTTTAATTTTTATTTTTGTTTTTGTTAATTTTTAATTTAATGTTTAATGTGTTTTAATAAACCTCAAGGGGAGCACTCGCTCTATATGTGGGTTTAAATACCTTGTGTCCTCATAATAATGTGGTTTAACTGTGAGATAAGCACACCAGTTAGCTTTCCATGGGAGGCTGTTTACTCATTTGTGGTAGCTGTTCATCCAGAATGCAAGGGGTGCTGTGCTTTAGCATGGAATACTAAGGCAGTGTCTCAGCTGATGTGAGGGAGGAGGTCTCAGTGGCACAGGTACACAGAGGAATGTTACACTTCTCTCTACAGAGAAGCAGGGCTCTCCTGCATAGTGCAAAGAATCCATGGCTGTGCAGTGTTAGGGCTTGGCATGCTGCTTGCAGCCTCTGAATGGGTGTTTGGCACCTGCTAGCTGTGTGGACAAAAGGCAGGCAGGTCGTTTAGCAAAAGCTGGCAGGATGAGGTGTGGGGTCCTGATGCTTACAAAGCAGGGCATCTCATCTGCATAGGGTAGGGTTTCCTTTAAAGGAGCCCTCGCTGACAACTTGTTGCTGTCAAAATCATGCTAAGTGAGAGCAGCACTGTTATGCTCAGCCTCACAAAGCAATGCTTGACTGCTGCAGCTAGGGGGTTAATACCTGATTACTTCCACTGGAGGAGCAGATGTTTAACTTGATTGTTGCTGCATCTTATACTGCCATTCACAAACTGAGTATATTTAAAAACAGCTGTAGTTATGCACTTAGCAAAATAACTATATTGATGAGGTTAAGTAAATAATTCAGTATTTTAACACTTTCTTCAAATTTTTGATTTCGATACCTTCAAGTTCCTTCCCTTCAACCAGCATCTCCAAGCTCAATTCAAGAAAACACTTCCTCTTACCTCATTTCAAGTGATTGACTAATGCTGGAACTGCAGCATTGTCTTTTCTTTTTTTCCACAGACTTGAAACCAAGCTAGCTGGAAAAGGCTTTTCCAGGCCACTGGTGGACAGTATGACTGGAGGATTGAATTGGAGCCTTCTAACCAATGGTGAATTCAAAAGCAAATGGGCAACAATTCCCAAGGTAAGCGAAAAGATAGCTCCGTCTCTGTGCACTTCCATGCTTGAGTAGACTGATGCTTCAAGATTTGTCTGTAACAGTCACTGCTAAGACTAAGAAAATAACCATCATGAAGAGGACTTGGAAGGTATATTGTCTGTTTTTGGAATTACTCGCACACCACCTAAATAGCAAACATTTATTCAGCTGTCTTTCTGGGTGCAACTTTATGTATCTGTATTTGTGACTGGAGAGGATCTTGGTGTGAAGAACTGTTAACCATTACTGTAAATCTGTGTTTGTGGAAAATCTGTTGTTTTGGGCTGCAAGTCATGATTTCTGTGTCAGTTGTCTCTGAAAAGGTAACTCCCAACACCCAGAGGGTTGCCCCAGTAAACAGAGGTCAGTTCAGCCTACTGAGCTCCTAAAGGTTAACACGTATCAGTGCTTGTGTATCCAAATCTTATTGTAGTTGCACAGTTTTAAGGATCTCCTTGTAAGTGTTCCCCTCTGAATCAATCTCTTAACTTTTAAAATGCAACTTGCCAGCATAACATTGGAACTAAGGCATACTGTTATGTAATGGAAGTAGTGGAAATCTTTTTTTATTTTCCAGCTTAATGAGCCTTCTAACCAAGTTTTTGCTTTCATTTTTTGTTTTTAAAGTGATCCAGACTTGCACCTTCAGTATCTAGCTGCGTATACTGTGCTGCACCAAGGTTTGGACTACCTTTTCCCTGGGGTTGCCTAGTTCTGCAGTGAATGTTGGGGGGAAAAAATGTTCTTGATTCTAGTTTAGAACCCTAGAGTATTAATAAAGTTATGTAGAATGTAGAGGGGAAAATAGACAACTTCTATCTTTGTAGGTATGCTAACATAACACTGGAGTAACATGGTGATAATTCAAGATCTCTAGAAACTTTTACTGATACTAAGCATCTGTGTTTTATAGACTGATCTCTGTTAGTCATAGTTACTGTTTTAATATTGGAATACAGTTATGTGGAATACTTCTGTGGGAAGGAAACTACTCAACTTACTTGATTGAACAATGAAGCTACCTAAGCAAGTAGGTCTTTGATTTAGTTTAGAATCAAGTTCAAAGAACCGTGAAACATCTTGTATAATGAACATTGATCCAAAGCCCATCAAAGTCAACTAAAAGGTGATGGCAGAAGTTGGAGGGGTTTGAGTCAAGTCCTGAGATCTGTGGAAAGGAGGGGGGAAAAGCAATGTATTCTCTGCGAATACAAATGAGAACATTCTCATTGATTTTTTTAACAAGACTATGTTATGTGATGTGGACACCGCTGTCTAAACTCTTATAGGATGGGCTTCAGTGGCATAAACAAGATGAAGTAATTTAAAAGCCAATGGAAACAAAGAGAATTGTTTTTGTACAGTGCACAAAGTCAATAGGTAGAAGCAATGCAGATGAAACCATTCTATGCTTTTTGAATTTAGTTAGGCAGTGTTTTAAAGTAATTGCAGCTTTCTCGAGTTCATCTAATGGTGTACATTCATACTCCTGATAAACACTACCTCACAACAAGCTGTGTATTATAGAAACTGGTTGAGCTCAAATACACAGGGAAAAAAAGTCGTCTTAGAAAAACTGTGATCCAACAAATTCCAACTCATTTTAATAAGGATTTCTTACATCCAAAAGCATCTTGAGGGAAACAACATCCACTCCGTGAGTTTTACACAAACATTATATTCTGGCACTGTTCCTTATCATTAAACAAATGCTTTGATCTGGTTAAGTATGGGAGAGGGGAGAAATGTGTATGTATGTACACATACACACAGGTTTCAGTCACCATCTTGTATTCTCAGTTGAATGGTTCTGCCAAAGAAGAGAACTTAGTACAATGGCTTTGAATCTGTCAAGAATAGAAAAATGCATTTCTATCAGTAAGTGGCTGTTCTGCAGTATCTGTTACTGATTACTCTAGCTTTATCTGCCACAAAATATCCTGTTTAGGTCCCTGAAAGGACAAGTCCCAGTAAAAGTTTGTGTCAGCCCTGCCAGGGGCTCAGTTCTCGCTCCTGACAATGTGTATACTTAAACATGTAGCAGCTCACTAGCCACTGGAAGCAAAAACTTGCATATGAGTAAGTCTTCATCAATTAGTTAGTGATACACTAATAGTACAAGGCTTACACAGTCATTAGCTAAAACACAATTGCATGTGTTCTACCTATGCACTTTAAATGTGTGCTGGTTTATTTTAAAGACAGTAGAGCACAAGCAGAATGCCTAGAATGGAGAGCCCAATCCTATTTCATTGTAGTTAGGAGTGGATAAGATTAATAAATCTTCATGCGGGTTAGGACAAAGCTGCTGCTCTTTGTTTGAAGAAATTGGGATAACAGACACCACTAGCCTCTTGGAGGATGAACGGAGGGTTGTGTTGGTGGAGCATTGCTGCGAGTTGCTCCTCTTGCCCTGCATTCGCTTCCCCCACGAGGGCAGAGCTCGCATTCCGGGTTTCCAGCCCATGTCCTGCGAGCGTGCACATACCTGCCGTAGCCCCTGCGTGGTCCCCCTGGCCTGGCACTGGGGTGCCCTCCCAGGAGAGCTTGGCTGAGCCTCTCAGCTGCCCTCCTCTCTGCCCTTCCTTACACTTCCACCTCTGCCGTGCTTGTACTGATGGGGTTGCTACCCCATCTGTCCCACTCCCTCACCTTGCCGTGTCCCCAGGTGCCCACCGCAGGGTTGGCCTGTGCTGCAGAGCCGGGAGAGGACCCTTCCTTCCCTGCCCGGGGCAGGCAGTGCTCATGTCCTTGGTGCCTGCAGCATGGGGACAGGGCCAGGGCCTGGCTGCTGCTGCCTTTGCTGCTCGGCCTCCTGAGAGCACGGGGTGCAGTGAACCAGTTCATACTCACTGCACTCACCCCAGATATGCTGGCTTCTGAGGATTAGAAATTGCACCAGAGCTCCTTCTCTTCAATCTTTCTTCCTCCTGGCCCAGTGACCTATGGTACCAAGGCTACCTGGTCAACACTGATGACCCCAGTCGGCCCCTCACTGTCTTCTCGCAGCAGCAGGTGAGGGAGCTGAAGATTGCATGCCAGCCCCCTACCCAGGACTCAGTCTGGGATTGGCTTTCCCTGGTGGAAATAGAAGCACTGGATGCTGATGGTGCATCCTCAGAGTCCTTAGCTTTTGTGATCCTGGTAAAGCCCACAAACACACTGGCTACTTTCAGTCATGTGACTGGCCTGCAGCTGATGATTTTGAGGGCCAGTCACAGCCCCTGTCCAGCAACTTGGAGATCAGTGATGAGGACAGTCTGAAAGAGGTGAAGGTCTGGGCTATACAGGGCTTGTGGTACGGAGAGCTCAAGATGCTGGATGTACCACCCAGCCGCAAGTACTTCACTGCTGCAGAGCTGGCTGCAGGGCCAGGTTATCTACCAGCAGGATGGTAGTGAGCACAGCTACAGTGATAACGTTGTTTTCTGCGTGGCAGATGGGCAGTACCACGTGGAATTTCTGTACCCTATCACCATTGCTCCTGATGATGATGAGCCACTGCTGCTAAATGCAAATACTGGCCTGGTGCTGAGTGAGCAGCAAACTGTCCAAATCTCGCCTTTTGTTCTCAGTGCCACAGATGTTGGCTCTGATGATCCCTCTGTCCGGTTTGTCCTGGCTGCGGACTTAGCAGCATCTTTACTACAGTTCCACCACTATGGTGAGCTGCTGCGTCAGAGCCACCAGCATCTTACAAGAGTAAAGAAAGTGGAGCAGGGTTGGAAAGTGACTCTTCTTCCCCCTGGCACTTTGTGGATGATGAGCGCATGTATGAGAGAGGGTGGGGAATGAGTGGCTGCAGCAGGACATCCCAGATGGGAAGCTGTTCTTCAGGCACACAGGAGCGCACACCGCTAGCCCTGCAAAGGGCTATGTTGTGTTCCAGCTGCGGGATGACAATGACCCCCATAACTTCTCAGGGGAGCATGTGCTTGTTGTCAAAGTGCAGCCAGTAGACAGCCTGCCACCTATGTTGTATCCAGGTGCTAGCCTGCAGATGACAGTGCAGGAATACTGCCTGGCTGTATTTAAGAAGTGCTATTTATGGTACGCTGACCTGAACACAGATGACAGGGAGCTGAAGTATGCTTTACTGACACCCCTGACTGACACAGATGAGAACAACTCTGCGGTCATGGAGGAGCTTGTGTTGGCTGACAGTCCTGAGGTGTTCATTATGTGTTTCGCCCAAGCCCAGGTCAACCACCACAAGGTGGTATATCAATCTCTGGATCAGGAGCTGGGGATCACACCACAGGTGGTTGGGTTCACGTTCCCTGCAGAGGACTCAGCTGGCAATTCTCAGCCAGGTAACTTCACTCTCTTCCTGCAGCCAGTGGACAACAAGCCACCTCAGATCACCGGTATGGGCTTCACTGTGCTTGAGGGAAACAGCTTCCTTCTCACCAGCAATCAACTGCATGCAGTGGATGAGGACACGGATGCCGTCTGGATTGTCTTCACTAACTCAAGCTCCAGAGCATGATCATCTGCGTTACCTGGAGGAAGGTCTGATGGTGTAAGGAGAATCTTTCCTGCTATATGATATTGCTGGTAGGTGCATCTCCTGACTTTTATTGTGCAGGATCTACCTGAGGTGTGACGTCCTTGTGGATGGAGTGCAATCAGACAAGTTCACTCAGTATGACCTCATCAGTGGACCAGTAGCCTACGCTCACACCAGTGGAGAGATTGGCTTGAAAAAGAGGTATGATTTCTTCAGTCTCACCATTTTTGACCTCTCCAGTGAGTGGGTGGTGGGAGGCAGCACAGTACAGAGGGTGCGCGTGGCTGTAACTATCTTGCCTGTGGACAATATTGCACCTGAAGTGATGGCTAGAGCAGAACCACTCAGCCTCCTTGAGGAAGGGAGGAGTACTCTGACTCTGGATCAGCTGGATGCAAAGGATGTAGATACTCCCAGAGATGACATCTTGTGCACTGCCATCGTTCAGACCACTTCAGGATATTTAGAGAACATCTCTCTAGCCGCTGGCTTTGAGAAGTCTAGAGCTGGTATTGCCATCAGTGCTTTTTCCATTAAAGGTGTCATATGGGTCATGTCAACTATGTGCGGAGCATTCACAAAGGAGTGGAACCTGTGGAGGACAGATTCTGTTTCCATTGCTCTGATGGTGCTAACTTCTCACCTCATCAGTTCTTCCCTGTTACCATCATCCCTACGAACGATGAAAAGCTAGAGCTGTTTGTGCATAAATTCATGGTGCTTGAGGAGGTGATCCTGGTGATTGACACCCCTGTCCTCAACAGAGCTGATGCAGGCATTCCTCCAGATGAACTGCATTTTGATGGTGTTGTGCCTCCTAAGCACAGGCAGATTGTGCAGCAGCTGTCCGCAGACACTGTACCTGTTCACAGCTTCACCCTGGAGGAGATACAGAAGGCTTCCAGCATTGTGTATGAACATGATGACTCAGAGACCAAAGAAGACAGTTTTCAAATTCAGCTGAGTGATGGGCACCACACAGTGGAGCAGAATGTGCTGATGACGGTTATCCTGGTAGACGATGAGACCTCCAGGATGGCAATTGACAATGGGCTGAGATTGGCAGGTCAAAAGTCATCTGTAGCTGGGACCTTAAAGCCACAGATCCTGATTCAGAGGATAAGAGCCTTGTTCATGTCATCTGCTTGGCCCCTGTGCAGGGTTTCTTACAGCATCTGAACAGGCAAGGGGCAGAAGTGCTGTGCGATGTTACACAAGGTGCAAACTTCACTCAGGATGACGTAGACTAGGGTTTTATCCACTGTGTTCATACTGGCCTTCATGGACTGCGTGATCTGATTAAATTTGATGTCACTGATGGTATTGATGCCTCGATAGACAGATACTTCTATATTACCGTCAGTAATACCCTGAGGTAATCAGCAAGGGAGTAACTCTAAGAGAAGGTGGAAAGGTGACACTCACCACTGATCTGCTCAGCACAAGTGATGTTAACGGTCCTGATGAAAATTTGTATTTTGGTGTCACTTGGTCCCCAACACAAGGGCTTTTAGAGAACTCGGACAATCCTAGGATACCCATTATTTCCTTTACTCAACTCCAGCTTGCCGGCAATAGGATTTTCTGTGTTCACTCTGCAGAAGATGAGCTGAAGATGGACAGCTTTGAGTTTGAAGTGACAGATGGGTATAACCCTGTCTTCCACACCTTCAGGGTCTCCATCACAGATGTGGACTATAAAAAGCCAGTCCTGACTGTTGCTGACCTGGCAGTTGAGGAAAGGGAGACCAGACTGATCACCCCTTTTGAGCTCACTGTGGAAGATGGGTGTACGCCTGACCATCTGCTCCTTTTTACAGTCATTCAGGTTCCTGTGCATGTCCAGTTTTGTATAACAGCCAGCTTCACCAAACAAGACCTGAATGAGAATCATATCACCTGTGGACATGATGGTACAGAAACTAGCTGGGGTAGTTTCTCCTCAGTGATGGATGGGACCTACACAAGCTTTTATGTTTTACCTGACACTGGCACAGAGACCCATCAACCCCAGATGATGAAGATTCAGATCAGTTCGCTGGGTAATGGGGTAACACAGTTAGTGGTGAACAAATCAGTTAGTGCTGATTTGTAGATTCAGTGCCAGTTTCTTTTTGAAGACTGAAGTACATTTTTGCGTTCCTAGAAGTGAAACCCAGGCTCAAAAACCGATAGTGTCTTCAGAGATAATTGTTTGGAAAGATGCTTAACGTATCTGAACCTCATCGGATTTAGAATTTAAAAAAAAAAAAAAAAAAAAAAAAAGAAGGGGGGAAAACCTATTAGCCTCAGTAGTTTGGGCTGCATTTTGTGTGATCCTGTTCCACAGAAAAAGCTCAGTACATACAGGAGGCTTTCAGCAGTTTGTTGGGTTCAGGACCATCATTCATCCGTGCTGGATAGAACAGAATATTAAGAACTTTCACAAGGAAGCTTCACTGTGCTTTGACTATCAGCTAGGGGTACAACAGGTACCAAAATAGTTCTGTGTGTCATAGAAGAGCTTGAACTGATTAGTAAAGTTAAGCTGAATTTTTAAAAATGGGCAGATCTTTATTCCCAGTAGAATCAGTTACAGCAAAGTGATTCTTAATGTGCTGAAACACAGCACACAGCAACTAAATTCATGGTGCGTTGCTGAGTGTAGACCAGTGCAAGGAGTCATGCCACATTATGCAAGTTGGGTTGATGACATGCTTTATTTACAAATTATCCAGGTTACTAGTAAGTAATCAAACCATAAAAGTAGAGAGTAAACTATGTCCTTCCTTCTGCAGGAAAGTGCAACAATGATTCATTTAGCATATTTCTCTCTTAGCTGAATCTGATGAAATGAAGATCAGCTACATCCTGAAGGAAGGTGGTAGTGCTACCAGTGGCATCTTCTATTTCTCCATTGAAGACAATGGTAAGATAAGATGCTGAACTATACATATCTAAGAACTGCATTATCCGGAGGGTTGACTTTTTTTATTTAATGTGAACAACTATTTCTTTAAGTAATATGTAGAAGTGCTATGAACACAAACCAGGACATTTTGTTCATTTTAATGTATAATATTTATAATTAATGCAAACTGTAAACTCTCAGTGGGATATATTGTTGATCTCTGTAAATTAAAGTCACATTTTGCTTAGCAGTTCCTGAAAGCTGTCACGGTACTGTTGGTTCCCTGGCCTTTATGGAGGACAGTTGCTAGTGACAGTCAGTCGTGGTCAGTGGCGCATGTTACAAAACTTCAACCATGCAGTGTGGAGCATTGGTGGCTTTGGAATCAAG